>LPNX010291787.1:759558-786184 GCA_001517045.1 Pseudotsuga menziesii
CGATAAATTTTTATGTAATCATTGTTAATCAGAGCAACCAATAATCAAAGATAATTTTAAACGACGGATTACTTACTAGTTAGGGAAGCCAATATTTGATCTGTTTGAGCAGAATAGGGTTGTGTTATGAATACCTATCACCAAAAAAAAAAAAAAATAATAATCCAAGGAGATGGGTGCATCCTTTTTAAAGGCTTGACAAAGTGTAGAAATCGATCTCCAATTACTCTCAACAAAACCCAAAATCAAATCCCCAGTTATTCTCAACAGAACCCGCAATTAGATCCATAGTTATTCTCAGTGGAACCCATAATCCAGAATAGATGAGCATAGCAAGGGAAAATGAAATTGAACCAAACAGGCGAGTACCAAGTCAATGACGAGTTGGTAAATGTTTAATGGCTCGTTTAAAGGAGCTAAGGCACCCATTGTCATCTCATGGCCTTCCAATACACCAGTAAGTTGCACCCATATCTTTCTTCCATCCATCCATGACATATGTGGCATCTGCTTGTCATGTCCATTTGCTCATCATGTCTATCTATGTTGTCCATTGTATCTATCCATGATGTCCATCATATCCATCAAGCTTACAAAGACTTTAAGATAGTGAATATTGCTCGCTGCAATAGATGCATATTTTTATGTATTGAGATGTGTTTTTTTTGTGATATTGAAATTTATATGGTTTTTAGAATTATATTTAATTCACTTTGAAAAAATAGTGCATTTATCTCTTCATCTTCTTAACCCTAAATTAAAATATCAAACACTTATTGATGTAAAATATTTTCTAAAATTGATTCTCGGATCCATCTCTTCTTTTGATTCACCTTGAGATAACTTTCCAAACCACCATTTTCCACATCTCACATTGAGATAACTTTCCAAACCACCATTTTCCACATCTCACAAGACTAACATTTCAGACATAAAATACTAATTAAAACAATTGATCGTCATAATGACTCTAAAGGAGAGCTTAAAAAAAGATCAAATGGCTTAAGACATGAGTCACCATTTAAAAATAATAATATGTAGATCCACCCATGAAAATAATAATGCACAGACCCACCCAGTTGTTTTTAAAGGAAATTTGAATTAAGCTCTATGATTCTATAAAACATAAGTTGGCATTCTTTACGATCAAGTGATGGTCTTTTTATTTGATCGAAAATATTGCAAGATTATTGCCATAGAAACAAAAGAATATATGACAACTGACATTGTATCACAGATTTTGTTTTGGTTGTTCTTTTGGTTAATTTCCTCCCGGTTCTTTTGGTTTTGTTTTTCGTTGTGGGATGTCAGAGAGGCATTCGGGGTTTCCTGTGAAGCTTGGTGGGTCTTCCCTGGGGCCTCTCATGCTAAACCTTGTGTGAAGAAGGCAAGGCCCATTAATCTAGCACTGGGCGATGATGTTTCTATGAACGAGGTCGTTACGTTTTCGGACCTTGTTCTGGTGGGTCATTTTATTGGGCAGAACATGGGTCACAAAACCCTGAACTATGTTACCAGAAACGAGAAACGGGAAACGAAACGAGAAACGAGAACGGTACGAGAAACGAAGTTACCAGGTTTCGCAAGTATAAGAAACGAGGAGAGAGAAAAACAAAAAATTGAATTAATTAAAATATATAAATTAAATATTATGACAATTTGCAGATTTTAGTACTGACTCGACTTGGTTCAGCATTTCAGACTCTAAGCTCCAACCAGCTTCACCCAGTTAATTTTAGCTTAATTTTAACTTCAAAGACTAACAAACAAACTCCAGGTTCGTTCAACTCCGAATTGAAGAATGGAAATCAATTCATTATAGGTTTAAAGAGGAAAAAATAGTACAAATAAATCATAAATTTACATATTATGGCTGATTTGTTTACGATACGTGTAAGCCTGCCAAAACACAACTATTATTCACAAATATATATGATAAGATCTTGTTTTAGATGTTTTGGGCTCTGTAAACCTATTGATATTAATACTGAAATCTTCAAATGAAAAGAATGGAAATGGGACATATACTGCAACCTATAATAACCCCATTTCTGGGATATGAATGAATAAAATTATAATATATTAATTGGAATAGCAGTTTCAAAAAGGTTTTGGAGAAATTTATAACAGAACAAACGAATGAATAAAATTATAATATATTAACTGGAATAGGAGTTTCAAAAAGGTTTTGGAGAAATTTATAACAAAACATACGATAGCTTGGGCATTTATCCATAAGGTGTCTATCGTTGCAATTTACTCATTTGTCCATACGGTGTTTATCGTTGCAATTTACTATCTCTAGATAGTAAAAGACATTTACCCAATTTACTTATGATATGATGCCCCAAACTTAGAGCATTCACTAGCGAGGACACTTGACCTTTGCTATGAACTTGGTCAGCCGCTGCTATCAACCAATACTTGGTGTGTAGGTGAAATCGGTGGAATTGCTGGATTGATTCAATAAAGCCAGAACCTTTAACAGAGATCCTTGGAACTTCAGCTGAAATCCTCTTGCAAAAGCACACGATGTCAACTCTATCCACACTTGCTTGCCTCATTACCTATCAAAAATCTAAAAATTAAACCCCGAAATTAACCAATTCGCAAAAAAACGAAAATTCGTTTCTTGATAAACCGTTGGGGAAAACGCTGCGTCTTTTAAGAAACGGAATTTTGGCTGCAAAAACGAAAACGGCCGTAGAAAATGGCGTTTTCCGTCTCATTGCCGTTTCTACACCGTTTTTTGTGATAAACGTGGCCTGCCGTCACGTTTCTGGTAACATAGACCCTGAATGAGTGGGTTACCATCAGCTGGTCCTATGTGCTTGGCTACATACCCCAGTGCTTTGTTCTAGCTAAGGGTTGGGTGGGAACCATCTTCTACCATCAATTGGTCCTATGTGCTTGGCTACATACCCCAGTGCTTTGTTCTAGCTAAGGGTTGGGTGGGAGCCATCTTCAAAAAAGCCTAGGATGTTTCCTCTATTCTAGAAGAGGTTTGGTCCTGGGGTCTGTCGTGATGAAGCTCAAGCATTGGACTCCATTCTTTGATGCCAGACGCGAGAAGACCTTCTCTAGACCCATTTGGGTTCGTCTTCTTGGTTTTCACCAGAGTTACGGTAAAAGCAAACTTTCGCTATGCTGGGTGAGAAACTGGGGGCATTCATCAAAGCTGATATGAGCTTCCAGAGCTCAGGGGTCCCGGTGATGACCATGCCTGCCGGTGTGCCTTTCAAATGCATCCGTTGCCACAGATACGAACATTTTGTGAAAACATGCCCTCTCACTTTTTGTCATTTAGCTGCTCAGTTTGGGGCGCATTCATCTCATTTGCTAGGTGTGGCTGGACCTATGGATACTGGTCTGGATTGGATGTCAATTTGACGACCTTGGAGCCTTCTATCACGGGTTCTCTCCAGGTTGGGGGAGTGGGGAAGGGGTAAATCCTATCGGTCTCCCTCCCGTTGCCTCTGTTACACATTCCTGTTTGGAGTTGAGGTTGTGCGATGCCTTGGACACTGATTTGCATGGCCATGGGACCTCTTTGGTTCGCTTGGGCTCTTCAACATGTGCTATGCCCCTACATTCACCTGTCTCGGCTCCGTCATCCATCTCTCCGGGTGGCAGGTTCATTGGTTTTGTATCCTTTGGTTCTCTTCCCTTTGAGTCGGTCTCAGAGCTTCTTTCTGGATCTATGGCACCTCCTGCTATTTTGTTGGTTGTTGCAGCCACGATGGTTTCAGGTCTTGCCATTGTGGGTGAACACCAGGTCGTATCCTCCCGGTTTGTCATCCCTCTCTCGCGGGGGCTTGATGTGCCTGGACCGGTCCTCTCCTCTCCTTTGTCTATTGTTGTGTCGAAGCTCCCTATATGTGGCCTCTCTTCCATTTCGCGTGAGGGTGGCCCCTCATCTTTCCGATCTTGCTTTGGAGAATTCCAACATTTTCTAGGGTCGTATCTCTTATTCTGGAGCAGGGGATTCCGCGGATCGTTTATTCTCTTCCTGAGAGGCATACGGGTTCTATTGGTAGTCCTTCGGTTATTCCCTCTCCACAACACCCAGTATCGATCTCCCTCCGTTGGAGGAGTATGGGGAGCTCGAGCGGAGTGTGGATATGGACCAAGACTCCTTGCGGACGGACAAGTCCTATCAGATTTATTCATCTGGTTATCTGCACAGTTCTGGCGTCTCACACCGTCACTCTTCCAGGCCTCGGAAGTTTACCTTTTCATCACTTTCGGATAGGAAGCCAGGGGTCTCGGTCTTTCTACTAATGGCCCTCCTCGACTGAGAGGGCGCCTCTTTGCGCCAGCTCGTGAACAGGCTTCAAGGGATGTTCAGGCTGGCCGTCAACGCAATATCAAGGGATCTCTTCGTGCTTGGTCTTTCCGAGCATCGCCTTCTTGACTGATGGGTTTCCTTTTTGGGGCATAGGGCTGGCCCTCTTTCGTAACTCTTTCTCTGGGATTTAGAGATTTTAATAGGATATTTTCCATGGTTTTATGATTTTATTTTTTTCACTCGGAAAAACAATTACAAATTTATATATTAAAAGTTTGTGTCATAATCACAAAGTTCTTCATTGGATAAAATACATGAAAACTACAAGACAACTTAAATAAAACAGTCCGAAAAATTGAAAGCTAGAGCCGCAGCCATGAGGCTAAATAACCAAAGATCATTACACATCTACCTATAAGTAAACCCATAAAGCCCAAGCTAATACTTTCCTTTCTAAATATAACTTAAAAGACCATTCTCTGCCCTAATATTTTTATGATATAATTCCCAAATCAGATCTCCAATTCCCATACCAACAGATTACTTGGAAAGATCATCTGCCACCCTGTTGATTTCAGGGTAAATATGTCGAAATGAAATTTGTTGGAAGTGACTAATAAGGTTTCTGGTCTGTCTAAGACAATGGGAGAGTTCAATATTCTGAATAAGATTTTTTTGGCTAGCCCAGTCCACCATTACCTGCGAATTCCCCAGAACCAAGAGCTCATGCAAGTCATTTTCTTTAGCGAATTTGAGGAGTCCCCAAAAGACCAAAAGCTCGGATTTTGTGTTAGTACCTACCAATACTCCTTGCGAATGACTATGTGAACTGTGATATTTTGTATTGTGACTTTTTGTAATTTGATGTAAGCTTAGTAGATATGGACTTATTTGAAGTTAATGTACCATCTGGTTACTTTTTTGATGCAAGGCCTGGCCGGGGCGAATGTAGTTTTATGCATTAATACAATGAAACCATATATTAATACAATGAAACTACGATTTATTTTCTTCGGAAATTTTTTCATTGAATTTAGAGACAAAATGTTAGGTAATCCATATTCATAGCTAAAGTGCCTTACCTCATAATAAGTTATTTTGATATTTTCAGGATTATATTATTAGGGATAACATGATAGAAAGATAATTTTCATATTTCAAAGTATGATGAATATTCTAATAAAATATAAACTTTACATTAAGAAAGACAGGATATTTATGTAGTTCAAATGTTCTAGTCAACATATATTCATCTTAAATCTAGATCTATCAAGCACTGAGAAGGATCCAATTTTTCTTGAGGTGTAAATTCTTTATATCTTAAATATTTTAGACATTAAGAAAAAAATTACATCTCAAGATATTTGATTGCTCTTGGTTCTTGATATATTGGGTTTAGGATCAAATCAATATAATATAATTTTTTTTGTTTAAACCCACATCATTTGCATTTTTTTTTAATGGGAATGACATGTTACATAACATTACACAAGTTATGGGTTGCAACATCTCCCCCATAATGGCTTGTAAGCACCTCGTTACTATTGGTGCAAAAATTGGTTTTGTTTTAGTCATTCAAAATAATTGAAAGGAAAACCAACATTTTTTGCATGGAATCTAGCAAAACACATTTTGGATTGATGGAATTACAGAGATATGCATGTAAAATTGCACAATCTAATTGCAATAGGAATATTCAAGGGTCTGAATCCGATTTAAAAACAACAATTTCTTCACTTCAAAATTACAATTTTGACAATGATTGCCTCACTAAATTCTAGCAATGACAAACTAAAAAAAGCATAAAAGTAGAATGTGTGTGTATATAATTTGTTTTTATTTTTTATTGTTCCCACGGTAAATATCCAGAAGCAAATACCTGAGCACTTCCCCTCATTTCGAGGATGGTATCCAGTGTAACAATGGGGCTTGAAGCCGTTGCAACAATATACACTTTATGAGCTCAACATGTCACTTGCGGAAATACAACCTAGATGGGAGGATAACACTCCATCCCACTCGGCTAGACCCAATTGACAACACAAGTGCACCAACATCAACACACTACTTGCCAAGATGATCGACAAATATTGATAGTTACAGAACTGAAGTCCCTTCAACAAGTGAATCTTGTTCTTGTAACTGAATGTAGCCCTGTGGATACCATGTACGATACAAAGCATAAAGCATAGAGCACGTTGGCAGATAGAGCAAGTTAGCAGATAGGTGTGCCTTCTCTTCTCCGTCATCCTCTCCTTCATAGAGTATTGTACATATCATCTTATGCAATTATACAAGCATTATTACGTTCCAATTTGCTTGGTGGATGTGTCGATTATTTGCACCATTTTCGTTCATGTTTCCAAGCCCAAATGTTAATCAGTCCAATCTGTTTATGTTGTGCCCCAATGCATATCTCGGTATTGAATTATATTGTGAGTTAAATTGACAGAGGTATCAGATCAAAGTAGATGTGATACAATTTCAAAAAAATATTATTAAAATTTTAGCTATGTCGAAGGGCCAAAATTACCTACAAGCATCAATTTGAGTCCTATGTGTTTTTCGAAATTTGGCCTCTCTTGCAGAATAGCTTATTTAATTATTTGCCAATGCAAAACTTTCCAAAGATGTTTGATAAGACCTCTTCTGAGATATCTTCACCACCAATCTGACCAAGAGCAAGAGCAGCCTCTCTTAGATCAATTGTCCAAAAATCTATCGGTAAGTCCTGGTGTATAGAAACTTTAAGACGATCCAAAGATTCCCGTGTACGTAATAATTGTTCAGCTTGTCTCTGCAAACATAGATATTTTTTTCAATCATTCCGCAAATAAAAGAAAGCTTGTTCGTAGCATAAAATCAACTACATTATTTAGAGGAAAGCAAATTGCTCTTTCCAGATTAAATGAAGAGAGATTATTCAGTTGGTAGGGGATAAAAATTGAGCTAAAACTTATCCACATACAGGGATAAAGTATATGGCAACCGTATCGAAGCTAAATAAATGGAATCCAAATGGTTGAACATGAGTAAATACCTGATTTACAGCCCACTGGCGACCTCCAGAGGATATGTTCTCGAGGCCTGCCAATTCTAAGAAAGCTGATTCTAGATCTTTGATTCCCATCCCTTTAACTGCACATGTTAATACCTTCTTTTTTAATAAATCTTCAATGGTAGGTGGCAATTGTATGGATCGTGATGGACTACAGTCAATCTTGTTAAGGACAAGAATAATTGGAGCCAGTGGAGTTCCTGATGCTTTCTGTATCATGGTGAAACCATTGATTAGTGCTCCGTAAAAGTTAAAACATAGTAAATCTTGATGAAGAATTTAACAATTGTTTCCATATTCATCAAAAAATACATCATAAAGTAATAGTGAAGTACATCATCATCAGTTTAACATGGCATAGCAGTAAAGATGGTATCATCTCATCATTCATATCATATGAAGATCCTATTAGGAGTAAAAATAGACCATAAAATCCTGGAATATATCAGCAGAATGAAGCAAAAATAAATCCTAGTACAACAATAAAGTATGTGGCATAACGAGATCGCTAGCCTAACTGGGACATTAGTGGATGACTCTTGATCCACTGACAAATGAAAAATTGTTGTTTCTTTGGAGGGGCGTCTTAACATTGGGAGTATTTATATTTTGACAGAGTGCCCATAAGTTCGTCAGCTCAATGACATTGGAAGGAAAGTGTTCCATTGGATTTCCAAAAAGTATCTTTACTAGAAAATCTGACAAATATTGAGAAAGTTCGCAATAGCCTCAAAACGCTTGTCGTTTATTTACCACTCGATGTATCCCACCTTGGATGCTTGGGCGCTTTGATGATTTTGAAAGACTATCATTAATAAATGCTCATGGTGGAGAACGCTTGGTCAATCACTCAAAGGAGGGGTGCGTTCTCTTCCCTTGAGCCATGGAAGTGGTTGCTAATTAATTGCATTGTTTATTGATTGTTGAAACTTCAAAAGGAGTTAATTACTTGTAACAAGTGGATCTAACCGATCTAACCAATTTGGCTGTTATTGGAGAGTTTGTTGAGAGACTGTGGATCTAGAAGAGCAAATTATTAGTTTATATGTAAAGGAAGTCAAGCTACATTCTCTATATAAAGAGTAGCCCTTCCTCATCTGTTTTTCATGGTTGGATCGTTCGAGTTTTTTTCCCTACTTGGAGCGTAATGGATATATTTTCTTTGAACATATGTAAAGTGTTAGGGATTTTCCTATTAATGTGAGGTTTATGTTTATATTTTTAAATATTGTCCATGATATGTAAAGTTGTTAGAACTTGCTTTATTTTGGGCAATATGAGAAGGGTTTCATGTGAGGAGTCTTCCTTTATTTTCCTTTAATGTCTTATGCATCTGTTATTCACTAATTCTGCATTTAGTGGATTCTTAGCGAGCCACCAAAGTATTGAACAAGTCAATTGTTCATTGTCAGTGCTCAAAAGTTCGATGGTTACATCAAGACCAGTTATGGTCCATTTTTTTTTAATAAAATACATGTTAATACCCCTTGGGGGCGTTGTAATAAATGCTCTAACATGACAAACTTTTTGTAAAGGACTTGACTTTCTAAGACTGCTATTAATCCGATTATTCCAAGGTGTTTTTTTTCTTGTCAATTATGCAATGCTGAATAAGCGATGTCTAATTTTCGAGTTTTTCACCGCTCCTCCAAAGCTGGAATTTTCGTCTTGGTGGTTAGGCTTTAGGACGTTATTAAAGTTCATGTGTCGATGTATATAAGCATGGTAGGCATTGTTTTTGAGTCGTATGGACATGTACTAGGTCCCCCTAGAGTTTGGTTTGATTCCAGGAAGAAAAAAAATTCCGTTTTTAGAGTCATTTTTAATGGTTTAAATGAAAAAATTCAAAATGCAAAAAAGTATGATCTGGAGCTCGTTTTTGGCGTGGTTGGGCTCGTTTTCAAGCTTGGAGTAGCATCTCCACCCCAGTGGCCACTTTCACTATGTTTTGGGCAGCTTAAACACCCCGGATAATGACATTTAAATGCTAAATTATGAAAAAAAATGCATTAAAGTTATAAATAAAATATAAAAATATAAAAAAAATCATTTTTTTAAAATGGCATTGCATGTGGGCCCTTATGTCATGCGATCATTTTTAAGTTGTGATGGTAAACAAAACTTTGGATAAAAGTGGAGTTTACGAATTGTTTTTAAGTTGTGATGGTAAACAACTTTGGATAAAAGTGGAGTTTACGAATTGTTCAAGAAGGGGGTGACATCACCCACATGAGAGACTCACGCTAATACATTGCATGGATGTGAATGAGATTGTGGTGGACCCTCTTCACGTAAAAAATATAAAAATAAACAATGGTATATAATGTCTTTCCAATGCAAAAGAGAGGCTACGGATTAATTCAAAGGGGTGACGTCAACATTAAACACTCGCGCTAACATTGTGAAGGTTGCGGTAGAGTGGGATGAGGGTGGACCCCTCCTCCATATATTAAATAATTTTATTGTTTTGATACTTTGGTTATATCAAAGTGTGGAGGGATCGTACACTCACATGGAGGAGAGGGTGAGACCATCTTCAGTTTTGGTAAGTGGTTGGTATGTGTTGGTGGTTTTTGATTTGTTGGAGGAGTTTAGTGAGAGAGGTGTCAATCACCTTCTCAGTTCAACTCAGTCTTAACTTTGTTCAACTTAGTTACACTCTGCGTTGATCTTCAGTGTTGGTGAGACCCCCCCTGGGTCTATCTTTTTCTATATAAGCGAGGCCTTCTTTCTCATTTTGGGACGGCAGCAAGGAACCTCTGGTCATGTAATTTGTTTTTGTTATCATTTGAATAAAGTTGAAGGCTTTGGAGGCTTATGAATGTGATTCTGTGGGTGCATACTTTTGGTGGAAGAGGTGATATTGTTGTATTTCTGTCATGCATTATTTTTTCATAATCGATATGGCTTAGAAGCTTATCTTAAAGCACATAGAGTAGATATTTGCAGTTGTCAATTTATTTACTTACTCTTTACTCTTAGCGATTTAAGAAGGCATGTTTTATTAAGTTGTAGCTCATGCTTTTTTGTTTCTAACCATGAAAAGTACCAAATCTAATATGATTGTTGCAAGTGTGATAGCTTTAGTTTCAGATCATAATCCCAAATAAAAGGTCGAGCTAAGTTGCAACTTCTTTTCTTGGATCTAGATCAAAACACTTATGGTTTCACCTTCAAACTTCCAAGTTTTCCAAGAGATTCAAGCTTGAGTAGCCGTTTCCGCTTCTTTGGACAAAAAACTACAAATCTTTTTCTTTCCGGTTACTTTCATTTAACAAGTAAATCGTATACTAAAGTTCATCATTTTATTTGCTTGTTTGATCAGATCTAAAAGTGCTTTGTTTCATAATCAGAAGCTTAGATCTAGTTTCTCTTTCCTAGTACTCAAAGTAATAAACTCTTTCTATCTGTTACCAACTTTTTTGTATCATTGTTGGGTTACTTGAGGAGCCGCCGGTTGGCAGACTTGTTCAAAGTTTGAATCCAGTGTATTAGTTGATCCGTCTTAATGTCTAGCCAATATTGGCTAGCCAGTTTTTTATTTGAATAATTTTGACCATGGCCCCGCGGGGTTTGTAATAAAATGTGCTAGTAGGGTATTTTTGAGTGGTTCGGTCTCCTGAGACGTAGAATCTCAAATAAGGTATTCCAGGGAGTTTTTTGCTCCTGACAATTATGCTTTGCCTTCTGCTGAGTATGATTGACGAGGTTTTCTCCCGCTTTCTCCAAAGCTGGAATGCCTGATGTTAAATTCTGGGCCTTGGGGGGTTATTAGAGCCCAACCGAGTGTTATAAACCTACTAGGCATTATTTAAATAGATCATGGTCATGTCCTAAGTCATCTGGACATATAAATTTTTTTCCAAAAAAATATTTTTCGAACCGGGGAAAAATTATTTTTTAATTACTTTTCCTCAGTTTTTTGGGTTAATTTTTCCATAAATTAAATGGAAAAAACCCGTTTGTAATAAATCGGTTATCTGGAATTCGAATTCAGTGATTGAGGGCTCTAACCTTAAGCCAAAAATCATTCTTGATCGGCCAACCAGTTAGAACCAACTTTCGGATCATCAATCAGACACAATGCCTTTTTTCTCAAAAAAGTCGGTTTTGAGGAAAAAAAAGAATTTTTATTAAAAAATGATTATTTTGGAGAAAATTAAAACTCTCTAAATTAATCCAAATTTAGCGAAATAAAAGGCTAAATGACATCTCATTGGGCATTTATGATGATTGGAGTTATCATAACTCAGCTTCAGTCAGCATTAAGTGAACAATTAATTTATTATCAGTTAGCCGCTTTGTCATCTCCAGCTAAAAAATGAGATGGAGAGCACTCATTGGTCTGATGATTTGATCGAGGTGAAAACTGAGGCTTGTACCATCAGTGGGCTTCCCAAACCTAGCATAGGCTCCAACCAAACCTAAAAGGTGGTTTACCTACATCAGAAGACGCCTCCTTCACAGCTCATGCCCCTCCTCAGCCTGGTTGTGCCTTCCACACGTGTGGGCTTAGTTGATGGTTGATTTCAGTGGCTAGGGTTGGAGTGGGGGCGCCTTGCCTAGGTGGAGGCCTACCCTCACTTCCAGCTCTTGATTTTTAGGTTTGGTTTCTCCGTTTGGTGTCCAGGCCGGTTAGGTTATGTAATCTGGTTTTAGGGTTTTAGCACTCTCTCATTGTATAAATAGAGGCTCCTTTAGCTCTATTCGGATGGATTTTTATGCAAAGAACCTCTGGTGAATTACTGTAATGCTTGTTGCTTTTGCAACCGTGGAATAAAATTTTAAGGCTTTGGAGGCATACATGGTGTGTTAATGTGGATGAACAATTGGCGAATGAGGTGAAATGTTTCAATTTCTGTCTTTTATTGCTTAGGATTGGATAATAGCTCATACTTTAGAAGGCTTCTATAAGCACGTAAGATTGATTATTTAATGTTCCAACTTAATCTTTTATGCATTGTTCTTATGAATTAAAAGTAGCATTGATTATTCAGTTATATGATATGCTCTTTATATTTTTATTTACCAAACATACATGATCTAATCCATTGTTTGCAAGTATTGAGTTGAAATTGTGCAGGTCATCTCATTGAAGCGAGTAGGAGTTTGAGCTCAGGTGCATCCTCTCCTCTCGAAGCCAAGGAAACTTCTGAATTTTCAAGCTTCAAAAGAATCCAAACGCCATCAAAGTACCATAGGTCTGAGTGTTTCTTTCATATTATTCATCTTTTAAAATTTCATAAAATCTTTATTTTCTTGGGTTGGGGCACGGTTTGGGCTCAAGTGAACATTCATTCACCAAGCCCTTGCCCCGGTTGGCTGCCCTGTTTGTATTTTGTAGCCTTTTTGACCTTTTTTATTGCAGCTTTTCTTTCCTATCCTTCGCTGTCCACTTTTCCCCACTTTTTTACATTTTGGACAGCCCTCTTTTGCCCTCTTTTTTCACTTTTTGCAGCCCTTTTCCGTCATCTTTCGTGGCCATCTTTTGGGCTGTACTTTCAGCCTTTTTCACCCTCTTTTGCAGCCTTCTTTCTCTGATTTGCAACCCTCTTCTTCCCTTAGTTTCCAACCTTCTTTGACTTGCCTTTTGTCCTCTCTTCACCCCTCTTCCACCTCTCTAGCCTTGTCTTTTTCATTTATCTTTTCTTCCTTCTTTTGGGTAAGTTTGGGTGGTTGTTTTTATCTAGTTTGTAGATTTAATTTCAAGTTATTTTTATTAGCTAATATCATAACAAGTGTGTGTCTAGAGCTCTTAGTTTCAGGCAGGTGAAGGAGAGCTCAAAGGCCACAAACAAGCAAGGAGTGCAAAAGAACAAAAAGACTCTTTCCCTCTTTTTTCATCCCCTTCTTTCCCTGTTTGTCCGAGAAGCTAAGAAAGGGTCACCATGATCATTGGAAAAGATTAATAAAAAGGCTAAGTGAGAGCAAGTCTCCTTTCTTTTCTACTTCCCCTACTTTGGGGAGGTGTGTCTTGTGTTCATTTTCATGTTTTCTTAGTGTAGTTTTCTTTAAAAGCACTTAGCTTGGTTCTTTGGTTAGACTTAGTTTCATTTCCACTAATTGCTAGTTGTTCCTTAATATAAACACTAATTGCTAGATTGATTATTGCATTTTTGCATCTTGTTATATAATTGTCAAATCATAAAAAGAACAAAAATCTCTTGAATCTCACCATAAGGTGGATCAAGAGTGCTCTTTGTCGGAGAGTTTAATAAACCATCATTGCTTCATGTTTATGTTGTTTTGTTTAATCAATTAATTCCTAAGAAAGACTCTTGAACTTGCAAAAACACAAGTCAAGAGCACTCTCTATCGGAGAGCATCTTTAGCGTTTGCATCACCCTTGCATTAGTCTCATCTAGATTAGATAAGACTCTTGAATTTTCGTCATAAGACAAGGTCAAGAGCGCTCTCTGTCGGAGAGTCTAATTAATTAACTTAATAAAACCTTCAACACACACACCCCTTTAATTAATTAACTCCTTTCCCTCCTTGCCAGAGTATGCTTTGACCGATCCCAGATCGGAATACCCAGAAACGACACTGGATCTTTAAACCCTATAAGAGTAACTTAATAATACTTAAACACCCGTAACCAACGCACCGACGTTGTAGGGATTCTTCCAAAGTACTTCCTAGTAGAGGCGCCGGAACCTCCCGCTGTCTTAGATTCTCAGCTAGCTGGTCAATCTTTGCGATACCAGCCTGGGATACTGGGCGGGCTCGACATGTCTTCAACGGAGGGAACTTAGAAGAGTCTCCCGGCTTTGACAAACCTTCGTTGACACCCTAATCAAGAGCATTTAAAATTCTTAAAATCTACCAAGAGCACTTGCAAAACCTAATACTCACTAGCTTAATTCCTAAACTTTATTTCACGCGCTTATTTGACTCCATAAGGCACTGGTCCTTTGTTATATTTGATTAATTTTCTATCTTGATCAACTCTCTATGGTTCATTTCAATTGATTATATTTGAATGCTTAATTAAAAGTCTAGAATCTTTTGTTTATCTGTATGATCTTTTGTTAGCAACGTGGATTGCTTTTATTAATCATCATCCCCTTAATATTAAATCATTTTAAATCACAATAACTCCTAAACAACACCCATCCGCATCCAAAACATCTAAAACTTAACTTAAACATTGAGCCATAGAAAACTCTTTGTTAGGGACTACCCCCCTTGGCTTCGTGGAGTTAGCCTAAACGGAGGAGCTAGGAGTAGGTGACAGTACCTAGCTCTGTGCTTGCCCCCAGAGTCACACCTCTCCCACTTTATCAAGTGAGGAGACAGCTTTCGGAAGATTTTTGCTGTTGGTGTGCAATCGGTGGACAACATCTTTTGGCGCCGTTGCCGGGGACAAATCTTTTTGTTCCTGGACGACCTTTGTTTCTTTTAGTTTTTTACCTTTTTCCCTTTTTGGTAGATTTTTAGTCCAATCACTCTCCGAAATTAGACTTAAGTCCACCTGGCGACTCCACTGTCAGTTAACACCTCAAGGTATTCGACTAGAAGAAACTCTGAAGGTTTGTTCAATTTCATCCCTGACCCTGAAAAGGTCTATAGGAGGAGGCTGGACAAACTAGCTTCTCGTAAGATCCTTGTAGAACTTGGATCTGAGTCTGTTTCAGACATCCGTCTTTTATTTCCGGAAAACTTTAAAAATTTACAAAACAATAACTGTTTCCTTAACACAATGGGTGAGTTTTTTACTCAACTCAACTTTGCTCAGATAGCAGGTCATCCTCATGATATCCCTGACAAAGCTATCGACAAACTTACGACGTATAATGGCACTGATGCCTCCGTCTCTGCTGAGCAGCATATCAGAAATTTTACCAGACACTGTGATGCCCATGTCAGGGGTACTGATAGGCATGAAGATGTATACATGACCTTGTTTGCCTTGTCTTTGGACGGCAAGGCTGGCAATTGGTATGACAATTTGCCGGGCAACTCTTTCACCACCTTAGCGGACTTCAAGACTGCTTTCCTTGGAAAGTTTGGCAGCAAAAAGGAGCCTAGACATCTAGTAGCGGCTTTGACCAGCATAAAGAAATCCGAAACTAAAACAATGGACAGATTCAACAACAGGTTCACTGAATTAGCAAATTCCATCCCTGCCACTTACTCTCCTCCAGCAGCTTCTGTTTTGGACTATTACATTGAATCTTTAAGTGGTAAAATCCAATACCAGATCAGAGATAAGGAGTCCGCTACTTTACTTCTAGCTCAGGGTTTGGCCGTCAAAATTGATAAGAATATGCAGTCATCTGGTGAATCTAACCTCCACGGTTATTCAAGGTCTTCAACTCCATTGAAAATTAATGAACCAAAAGACACGGATCCTTTATCAGCTATGAAGGATGTCTATGAAAAACAAATGATGGAGATGAAGAAAAATATGGAGGAGGCAGAACGGAAACACTTAGCACAGTTGAAGGAGATTCAAAATAGGGTGATCATGATGGAAAGAACTCAAACTCAGTCCGCTCCTAGAACCTTTCCTGCCAAGCCAACTTGGCAAAGAAAGCCTCCCAACCATGAGCAGAGGCCTCCCCATTAGCTAGAGGCCACTAACATGGTTGAGTAGTATAAACCATTTTGCAGAGCATGCAGAGATTTCCATGAGGAATTTGGCTGCCACTATGCGTGCTATGTTCAGGAGCATGGTCACCTTGAAGGTTGCGGTCCGAATACGTTGACAAGCGAGCCTGATTTTATCAATAACATAGATGACATCCCTAACATCCCCATAGGAAATTGGCCACAAGCCCATCGTTATGAAAAGAAAGTTGACAATCTGACTCAGTACTATGGTGAGATGCCTTCAGCCGAGCAGAGCAACAATACTCAGAACTTCAAAGGAATAACTTATCAAAGAAAGGGGTCTTCTGCACAGAATATTCCTAAGGTAACAACTCCTAATCCTCCCAAAGAAGTTGAAACAAAAGAAATTGTTGATTTAAGTTTTGACTTAGGTAATTGGTTAGCGAATACAAAAGTCCCTGTTCCAGTCCTTGAAATATGCAAAATCCCTGGCCAAAGAGAGAGACTTTTGAAAATCCTAGAGCCTCAGAGTAATGTTGATCCTCAAGCTGAAGAAAGTTCTTCAGGTCCTTTAAAGCCCATTACCTCTAAAAAGGTCACTTTTTCTGATACCGTGGAGCGAACTTCAAATAATATCTTTGCCGATCCACCTATAGCTCTACATACTAGGGACCCAAGAAAAGAAGATCATCCCCCTTTCTACGTATCATTGATGATGGGTGATCTTCTTCTACACAATTGTATGTTATACTCAGGATCTAGTTCCAGCATCATGACCAAAAAAGTCATGCAACAACTTGACTTAAGAACCACGAGGCCATACCAAAATGTATGTGCCATGGACTCTAGACCGGTTAAGGTTGAAGAGATGATTGAGAACCAGTTAGTCAAATTGGCCAAGTATCCAGATATCCAGATCACAATGGACATTCTGGTTATTGATGTTCCGGACAAATGGGGTATGTTGCTTTCTAGGAAATGGGGTGCCACTTTGGGAGGATCAATCTAGATGGATTGGACCTATGCTACCGTACCAGCGTTAGAGTTTTCACTTGTTAAGTTGTATTCCGAGAAAGAAAAAAGACACCATGTTGAAAACCCTAAAAACCCAATGAATGAGTATGCTTACCACACTGATGAAAATGATTCATATCAAATCAACTCCACCTTCTTGGAACCCATCCAAGAAGAGATGAAGACCGAAAAACTTAGTGAATTGTGGAGAATGAATTTTGATGGTGCTTACTCTAAAACTGGCAAAGGGGCTAGTGTTGTCATTATTTCACCAGAGGGTAAGGTTTTCAACTTTGCTTTCAGATTGGAATTCGAAGCAACTAACAATGTGGCGGAGTATGAAGCACTTCTACTGGGCATTGAGATTGCCAAGGACATGGGGATTAAGTTGCTTGATATTAAAGGAGACTCTGATTTAATTGTCCAACAGGTTAAGGGTCAGTTTACATGTAAGTGTCAAAGACTTAAGAAATATAGAAATGCAATCTGGGATACAATGGAATACTTTGATGCCCTTAACATAGAAGCAGTCCCTAGAGATCAGAATAGTGCCTCCGATAAGCTTGCAGTTTCAGCATCAACTCTTCAGCCATCGAATGAGATGTTAGAGGGGGATTGTCCTTTAGAGATTAACTTCAGACCTTCTGTTCCTGATAATGTTGAACATTGGTAGGTCTTCAAAGATGATGAGCAAATTTTGAGATTCATTCATAATGTCGATGAATTCCTTAATTTTAAAGTAAATGATCAGGAAGAAAACAAAGAATATTATGGACAAGGTGACTAGTTTAACAATCCTATCCCACGTGGTCTAGTTGCATTAGAAAACACCTTTGACAGGCAGGACAGAAGAAAAAGCAATGTTGAACAGATGAAACCAGGAGATTACATTGAAATCAACATTGGGACGGAAACAAAACCTAAAATTATAAAAATTGGAAAAGGTACTTCTGAAAAAGAAAGGAATAGCCTCATAAACTTGGTCAAAGAGTATACGGATGTATTTGCCTTTACTTATGACGAGCTCAAAGCTTATAGGGAAGATGTATTTCAACAAACTATTCTCCTAAAGCCAGAATGTCGAAAAGGCAAGCCTTTCAGACAAAAACTTAGGCAAATAAATCCTAAGTTAGCACTAATCATTAAAAAGGAGTTAGAAAAAATGCTAGCAGCAGGAATAATAGCTCCTACTAGACATTCAACGTGGTGCTCTAACTTAGTCGTAGTTAGAAAGAAGAACGGGAGTATAAGAATATGTATAGATTTCAGGAATCTAAACATAGCATGGCAGAAGGACAATTACCCCCTCCCCAACATGGAGACCCTCCTCCAACGGGTCACTGGATCGAGCATGATGTCGATGCTAGATGGTTTTTCAGGGTTATAACTAGGTAGTCATTCAAGAGGAAGATAGGCATAAGACCATCTTCACAACTCCTTGGGGCACTTTTGAGTATATGAGAATGCCCTTTGGCCTTTTAAACGCAGGAGCTACTTTCCAAAGGGCCATGGATTATGCTTTCAAGGAGTTGATTGGCAAAATCATTGAGATCTATCAAGATGATCTCACCGTTTTTTCGAAGGAAAGATCCAGCCATGTTGGTCATCTCAAGCAGATTTTCGAGCGGTGTAGGAAGTATGGCATTTCTTTAAATCCGGCTAAGTTGGTGTTGGGCATAGAAGAGGGAAAACTCTTGTGACATATTATCAACAAGGACGGTGTCAAAATTGATCCTGAAAGAGTAGAGGCCATAAGAACGATTCCGCTCCCTAAAAATGTTAAAGCCCTTCAGTCCTTCAATGGTCATATCAATTTTATCAGAAGATTCATTCCAAACTTGGCCGAATTAATGAAACCCATGCAGGCCTTACTCAAGAAGAATGCCAAGTTTGTGTGGACCACTGAAGGAAGGAAAGCCTTTGATTCGATAAAAAATGCCATTACCAGGTCTCTGGTCTTGGTCAGCCCAGATTACGCGAAGGATTTCATGATCTTCTCATTTGCTTCTGAAGACACCATTGCAGGTGTTGATGAAATTGTCATTGATGCCAACATGGTATTGATGTCATTGATGCCACCATTTTGCTGAAGATATTGAAGACCCAGCTAAATCCAGCTAATGATGCAGAAGACCCTAGAGATGGTCTTGAAGCCTTGGAGCATAAGGCTATATCAGGCTCTTCTGTAGTGAGAGGTTTGGTCGCTGTGGGTTTACTTGCCTTCAAGGGAATATACAATACAAAATATACTTGAAGTTTCGTGGTTCAAGTCTTCATTTTTATCTTCAGTTTGTGGTGTGAGCAGAGATCTCAGAGATTCAGAGAGAGGGTGCACATGCAAACATTGCAGTCACCAGCATGAGATATAAAAGAGGAAATCCACTAAATCTCTGCAGGAGGAAGGGTGCAACATGGGAAGAGACTGTACACTCCAAAGGGGGCGCATTCATTTGCTGTGTGGTTCATGGTGAAGGGGCACACTGTATAAAGAACTTACTGCCTCAATTCTGTGGAATGAGCTGACTCAAGTTTGTGGAGAGGGTGCACCATTAAACCCAGACATCATGGTACTGTGCTAGCTAGGAAGGGAGGTTGTATCAGTGGTAAGAAGGGATTTTTGCCAATATTTTTATTTTGTTATTTTCTCAGTCTTCTCAGTCCATATCTGAGCCACAACAAGAACTCTGTCAAGCAATATTGCAGTGATATTGCTGCTATTGGAAATAGTAGTGTACATTCTGGTTGGACATTGAAGAACATCTACAGGAGTTACGTGTAAGTTTGCTGCCAACCATTGCCATAGTTGAAGTCAATTTCCTGTAGCAGCCTGTCAAGCTTGAAGAGAGAGATGTCTACAGCAGTTCACACGTGTTATTGGTCCACATGTTGCTCAGAAAAATAATAACAAGTCGGCCCTCAAAATTATATATTTTTTAATTCAAGTCGACCTCATTTTTATAAAGATTATATACAATGTCGGCTAATTAAATTTTTTTTAACAAGTCGGCTCTCTCAAATTGTCTTTTCAAGTCGGCCTCAAATTTTTTTGTATAAATACCACTAGCCACGATCTCATTTTGGAACACACAAGATTCAGGGTTTTGCTCTGATTTTTTTTTGACGCAAGGAATTCGCTGTGTGTAGAAGAATTTGGTGGATAGCTCTGATATTTTTTTTAAGGCAGTGAAGGAGCAGCAGCGAGGACAATTGCAGCAGACTGGAAATTTTTGGTGAAGCCATAGCGTGAAATTCTCGTGGGTACTGAACAAAATTATCATGGGAGCAGTAGAGGCCGTGGGTTCCACAGTCCATCGTTATTCCCTGTCGTGACAGTGCCAGGGGAACTGATCGATATGCCATGGTGGCCCTGCTTGTTATGAGGGAAGCTATAGAGAGAAATCGGGCCCCTATGATCATCCAAGCCGGGGAAGACCATCTTCTTCTGAGGATCCCTATTGATGACTGAATACTGATTACTTGTTCCAATTTGTATTTATTTCTGTGGAAATTTTGATGGACAATACCTACAGACCATATTTCCTGTAGGATGAAAAACTTGTCATGATTGTGGCCATGCAGATATTTCAGCTACTACACGGTCTTGGCCGTATGTTTTCATGTTGATAGTTTTTTTTTAGCAGCAGTGGGCCCATGCGATTCAGTTGAGCATGAGTTTGGAATTGAGCATTTAAGAGCATCTATCTTTAAAAGAGATTTGACTGTCACAGTGATAAACATCCTCTTTTGCAGTGATTTTGAAATAATTTCCTATGCTGGAGTTTTTGCTGAGAATGAGCAAGATTATGCAGACTTGCTAAGGTTGAGATATGTGGTTTCTTTATCATCTTGAGAAAGATAATGACAGATCAAACCTCTGAACTTATACATGCCTGAGGCAGCCTCAGATCCAATGATCTCAACAGATAAAGGTTACATTATTGGTGAGTTAATTCTGATGTCGTTTTGTTGCTAAGTGACAGTCCTAAATCTTCTATGGTGTTTAGACAGTCCAAGGTTCTTAGCATTTGTGCATGGTCCTGTATTTGATGGCAAAGTGAAGACTGTGATGATAATGCCTAGTCTGAGTTTGATATTTACAAACAGTCTTTATTTCCTATTGAAGTTTGATGGAACAGTATTAGAGATTGATGGTGTATGATGACAGTCCTAATCTGCGTTGATGCTTGACAGTCACAAAGCTGAATGCTTGACTGTGCTGAACTTGACAAGCATGGTATGCACAAGTTCAGAATTAACTGGGTCTGCATGACTAATGAAGTCTGAGGGTGAGTATAGTAGTGTACAAGCAGTGGTACAGCAGTGCATCCATGACATAATACACCTACAGCAGTGCATCCTACAACAACACATCCATAACACGATGGTGATGAAGTGAAGAATGAATGGCCAGCAGTGTTGTTAGTGTTAAAGCAGAGTTTGTTGAGCAGAGCATGATGACTTGATGTGATCAGTAGTGTTGATGATGACCAGCAGCAAGAGTGACCAGCAAATGATGAACAGAGAAGATTGAGAAGACTATGAATGATGAGCAATGTTACAGCAGAGCAGTGTTGATGATATGACAGAGCTGTCTTGTGCATGATGACAGTAAGCCTTAATGTAAAAGCAAGCTTGTCTTGCTTCTGAGGTTAAAATTGGCTGCACACTGATTCATCCCCCCTCTCAGTGTCTACAATTGGAATTAGAGCGGGCCTTCGTCACGAGCCTAGCAAGCTTGAAGGAGATCCTTAGACATTATGGAGGAAAAGAAAGAGTCATCAAGCAATGACGTGCCCGTACTTGATATTGCAGATTATTTTAGTTGGAGAAGCAAAATGAAGGCTTATCTAAAGAAGTTTGGGATTTGGGAAATTGTCATCAATCCACCCGCTCCTTCAAACAAGAAAGGAAAACCAGCTGCACAGAAGGAAGCGAAGAAGGACAACACTACAGCCTTGAAATTCCTCATGGATGGACTTCCCAGTTCAGTGAAGGAAAGTGTAGGAGAGTTCACTTCAGCAAAAGACCTATGGTTCAAGCTGGAGAGTGAGTATCAGAAGGCAAGACCAGAACCCGAAAAGACAGATCAGAAATCAGAAGACAAGCCCCCTGAAGAGCTAAATCAAGAAGAAGATAAACAGGAAGAGGTCTCTAGTAAAGATATGGACTCTTGTGATTATGATAGCTTGTGTGATGAAATTGACAAGGTTCTCGCAGATGATGATGAAGCAATGTTGAAAGCTAAATAGAGTATTATAAACTGTGTATGCCACATAGATCTCAGAGCTGACTGGTTCTTGAACAAAGTTGATCTTAATCAATTTGAGTACAGGGCATTTAGGACGACAACCTTTGATTATATGGATAGTCTCCAAAAGCAGAATGTTGAACTAAAGGAATTGCTTAAGAAACTTAAGCATGAAGGAGTAGGTTGGCTGAAATTGCTGAAGGAAAAAGAAGTTGAAAAGGAACAGCTGAAGATTGATTTGATCGATCTAACCCTAGAACAAAAGAACCATGATAAAGACTCAAAAATACTTGAAGAAGCAAGAGAGGCAAATCATGACTTGAAGACTCGGCTGGAGGAAGCCAAGAGGACAGAAGAAATCTTGAAGAGACAGCTAGAAGAAAAGGAGGAAACAGTTCAGAAGCTAGAAATGGAGGTAGTTGGTCTCAGGGAGAAAGGTAAGAAAAATGAAGCCTTGGTCAAGCTCCAGGACAGTTCAATTGTCCTAGATAAGATCTTGGATTGCCAAAGATCTCCGCTCGACAAGATTGGTCTTGGTTACAAGAAGAACAAAGAAAAACTTGAAGATGACACTTGGTTTCTGAAGACTCCAGAAGTAGGTCCATCAACGTCCAAAGCTGCCCCCCAGGCACCTGCACATGTCAACAAGGAGTTTGGAAGGTCAAAGGTGAAACAAGGAGTTAGGTCTGGTCATCAAAGCAACTTCATAAAGGAAACAGCTCCAAGATCTAGGTATGAAAGTGGTTTCAATGGCTATTGTTATTCTTGTTCTAACTTTGGTCATAAGGCTATGGATTGTAGGTTCCATGGAAGAAGAAGGGCTGGAAGCCCCAATGTCACAGTTAAATGTTGGACATGCAATCAAGTCGGACATGTTGCTGCCACATGTCGCACAGTGAGATGCTACTCCTGCAGTGGGTTTGGACACAAAGCACATGAATGTGCCAGTCAAAGAAGTCAACCAAGAAGAAGTACTTTGTACATATCAGCAAGAAGATTTGAAGATCAGAAGATAAATGCCTACGGTCAGGGATATGCTCAGGCATGGAGAAATGAAGCGGATCAAAGAAGTGTTGGAAGTTCCAACAGCCCAGTTAGGTGCTGGTCATGCAACAAATTTGGGCACAAAGCACAAAATTGTTGGAATGATATGAGAAGACTGACATTTAGCTCAGCCAAGAAAACCAGCAAGGACAATGAAGGAACAGATGCTCAAAGGACAGATGCCAAGAAGCAGGTATGGATAAGGAAGACCGAGCAGTTGCAGTTAGGAGAAGTTGATCAGAACAGGAAGGATGGCTGCCATATGGAAAGCCAAGAGTAAGGTCTCTCAAAGACCTTAGCACACCTTGAGTTCATGAGGCTGGAGAATGAACCTAAAAGAGATAGGATGGTTACTCCAGGCATAGAGACAGGTCCTAGGATCGTGCAGGGGGAGCAGTCAGCAGTATCTTAGACACAGGGTATAAATATGTCTTAAATATGAACTGAGATTGCAGGCTATGATATGTGTGTAAGGGATATATGATGTGTGCTGAGCTTGAGGCCTTGCGAGTTAATGAATTTTTGATGAAAGCTCTGATGAAAGCTCTGATCATTGAAGGAAACCAATGTCTACATAATAATCTGAGGTAGCTCTGGTCTTGAGATAAGGAGATGTAATTAAGACATGAGAAAAATATGATGTAAGATTGCTAGCTTGCAACGAAACTGTGCATAAGATCTAGGCAGATAATTTTTGGGCATTACAGAAAAGAGAGGAGAGTAATCAATCCAACAAGGTTGATTGATTGAAGTATGACTTTTATATGAAAAGGTGAAAGAAAAATGCTCACAGGATTGGGAAAATACCTGCCCACTTTAGCAAAATAACCCGCAGAAGCTGAGAGATGCATTTGAAATGCCCACACTGTTACTAAGATGTGGAACATGAAGTGCATTTTATCACATTAAAAGAAGTGAATTTGCTTTTAGTGGCTGCTCGTACATCTGCTGGGAAAACATCGGTTACTGAATATGCCTTTGCAATGGCTGCTAAACATTAGTGGATTGGTTTTACAGAGAAAAAGAAGATTCAAGTATTGGTTTGCTTGTGTTGGTCTATTAGACCGTGAATTAAGCATGGCAAGTGCTTTTGATAGTGAACACTAGAAGTCTGCAAAACACTAGAAATCTGCTGCATAATGAAATAAATGTCCAGAATTGATACTGACAACATCTAAGGGTTGAAAACGGCAGTGTTATATCAAATTGAATCACTGATTAGACTTTCGTAGTTCACAGAGGGTTGAAAGGCAAACTATCTTACAGTGAAAATCTCAGTCTGGAAGAAATACCAAGTCTGATTCTGCTAAACAGAGAATGCATTAACTTGACATTAATAAAATGATCATATTAAGTTGTGGTTGAAACAGTGACTTGAAGCAGTGCAAATATAAGTTGGATGGATTTTGTTAGGAGGAGCTGGATCAAAGGAGCAAACAACATGTTTTAAAAGTAGGATCTGTCATAGCAGCATATTTGACAGGGGGAGTAAATGTTTCAGCAAATGAAAAAGCATACATGAAAGGGGGAGCAAACCCTTCTGCATGATGTCAAGCAACATTCATGAGTAATTTTCTTGTGGGCACCCTTTGCCATTGATGCCAAAGGGGGAGAGATGAAGACAAAGGGAGCATGAGTTGTTGTCATCAATGACAAAGGGGGAGATTGTTGATGAAATTGTCATTGATGCCAACATCGTATTGATGTCATTGATGCCACCATTTTGCTGAAGATATTGAAGACCCAGCTAAATCCAGCTAATGATGCAGAAGACCCTAGAGATGGTCTTGAAGCCTTGGAGCATAAGGCTATATCAGGCTCTTCTGTAGTGAGAGGTTTGGTTGCTGTGGGTTTACTTGCCTTCAAGGGAATATACAATACAAAATATACTTGAAGTTTCGTGGTTCAAGTCTTCATTTTTATCTTCAGTTTGTGGTGTGAGCAGAGATCTCAGAGATTCAGAGAGAGGGTGCACAAGCAAACATTGCAGTCACCAGCATGAGATATAAAAGAGGAAATCCACTAAATCTCTGCAGGAGGAAGGGTGCAACATGGGAAGAGATTGTACACTCCAAAGGGGGCGCATTCATTTGCTGTGTGGTTCATGGTGAAGGGGCACACTGTATAAAGAACTTACTGCCTCAATTCTGTGGAATGAGCTGCCTCAAGTTTGTGGAGAGGGTGCACCATTAAACCCAGACATCATGGTACTGTGCTAGCTAGGAAGGGAGGTTGTATCAGTGGTAAGAAGGGATTTTTGCCAATATTTTTATTTTGTTATTTTCTCAGTCTTCTCAGTCCATATCTGAGCCACAACAAGAACTCTGTCAAGCAATATTGCAGTGATATTGCTGCTATTGGAAATAGTAGTGTACATTCTGGTTGGACATTGAAGAACATCTACAGAAGTTATGTGTAAGTTTGCTGCCAACCATTGCCATAGTTGAAGTCGATTTCCTGTAGCAGCCTGTCAAGCTTGAAGAGAGAGATGTCTACAGCAGTTCACACGTGTTATTGGTCCACATGTTGCTCAGAAAAATAATAACAAGTCGGCCCTCAAAATTATATATTTTTTAATTCAAGTCGGCCTCATTTTTATAAAGATTATATACAATGTCGGCTCAATCATAAAATGAGAAGTCGGCTAATTAATTTTTTTTTAACAAGTCGGCTCTCTCAAATTGTCTTTTCAAGTCGGCCTCAATTTTTTTTGTATAAATACCACTAGCCACGATCTCATTTTGGAACACACAAGATTCGGGGTTTTGCTCTGATTTTTTTTTGAGGCAAGGAATTCGCTGTGTGTAGAAGAATTCGGTGGATAGCTCTGATATTTTTTTTAAGGCAGTGAAGGAGCAGCAGCGAGGACATTTGCAGCAGACTGGAAATTTTTGGTGAAGCCATAGCGTGAAATTCTCGTGGGTACTGAACAAAATTATCATGGGAGCAGTAGAGGCCGTGGGTTCCACAGTCCATCGTTATTCCCTGTCGTGACAGTGCCAGGGGAATTGATCGATATGCCATGGTGGCCCTGCTCGTTATGAGGGAAGCTATAGAGAGAAATCGGGCCCCTATGATCATCCAAGCCGGGGAAGACCATCTTCTTATGAGGATCCCTATTGATGACCGAATACTGATTACTTGTTCCAATTTGTATTTATTTCTGTGGAAATTTCGATGGACAATACCTACAGACCATATTTCCTGTAGGATGAAAAACTTGTCATGATTGTGGCCATGCAGATATTTCAGCTACTACACGGTCTTGGCTGTATGTTTTCATGTTGATAGTTTTTTTTTAGCAGCAATGGGCCCATGGGATTCAGTTGAGCATGAGTTTGGAATTGAGCATTTAAGAGCATCTATCTTTAAAAGAGATTTGACTGTCACAGTGATAAACATCCTCTTTTGCAGTGAT
>LPNX010291799.1:6857-17190 GCA_001517045.1 Pseudotsuga menziesii
AATACCTGTACAATTTATCAATTAGGGGACATTGATGATTTTGCACTTTCAATAGAGAGGGATATTTACATTGATGATTACATTGCCTAACGTAGTAAAAGGTATCTAAATATATTTCCCATAAAAAAATAGTTGACATTGTTGGGAAGATATTTGTTGGAAGGGAGGCATTATCCCCCATCAACCAACATTAAGAAGTATCATGGACTTATTTGTTTTATAAATGAATTGGAAAATTATCTATAGGGATATACAAACAAGTATTATTCTCTCATGCACTAGGTGTTAATAACACACAAAATAGGCCCTTTGAGCAACAATTGATTATGAAATTCATTGACAAAAGAGAGGACCTCCACAAATGATGAAATTGTAATCGTTTTCTAAATGTTGCATATCGCACTTGCGATATATCGCATATGCGTTTTGAAAATTTACATATCGCATATGCGTTTTGTAATGTTACATATCGCATATGCATTTTTGTATTGTTACATATCGCATATGCGATATTTAACATTACAAAACGTGAATGCGATATATCGGATATGCGATATAGATTTCCACGAACCTTAGCCTTGTGTTTGGGCTCGGTTTATTCCGAACGTACCATCAATAACGCATATGCGTTCTTGATTTACACTTCGGAAGTGCGTTTCTGATTTCCTAAGTGGCACCAAAAAGTGGAACCAACTTCGTGCGAGCACCCTATTGATTTGTGAATTACACTTACCTCCATTCAAGACCTCAAATCGTTGTTTCTAGTGAGAATGGTGATAGCCATTGTTGTAGTAAAATTACACTAAGGGAAGGTAGTTCTCCAAACTCCTTGGTTGATTCATTACATACATTTTAAGCATATTTTTCTAACATCAATTGACCTTTTTCATTTGACTATTTGTTTATGTATGGTAGTATACATTAAATCCTTATGTCATGAGTATCCCACAAAACAAAATATACCAAAATTGGAAGGTAAACTTTGAATTGTGCTCTATCACAATTTATTTCGACATACAATGCAACCTCTAAATGAAGATGTAGGTGATATTGCATGCCCGATGGCTAATCTTGACTAGAATGAAATGGGAAAACTTAGTTACATCGTTGAAAATTACCAACGCCAAGTAATTACCCATAAAAGTACTTCGTAATCTAGATATGATGTCACATAATATATATTCATATTTTCAAGAGGCTTTAGGGGAGTTTAACATCCCCACTTCCACCTTTAGTTTTTGACATTCTAAAGACTTGGTCACATAAGTATTAATTTCTAAATTTAGTATTGGCTAGTGGTATTGTTACTTCATACTTTTGATAATTCCTTTGGTATAATGGGTTTTTTGAACAAGAGAATATTTTGCGCTTTATGAAACACTAGCCTTGTCTACTCCTTATAGTCTAACACATAAGTTCAATTCCTCCATAGTAACACCCCATATTTAGATATAGGTGGTAGTCATTATACTTTCTAACTTATTTCTTTTCCGAGTAATTCATATGTAATAGAATTTGGCATATTTCTTGGTACCACTTATTTGCCTTGGAGCACATCTCACTCACTAACCTCAAATCCTATTGAACTTGGGAAATTGTGCCTATATGTTGTCTTTCATTCAAGGCATCTACTACCAAATTCTCTTTCCCTTTTATGTGCGATATGCTAGAGTCATATTTGCTTAGGAATTCCACCCAATGCATTGTCTAGAATTTGATTGTTGCTTAGACTATAAATATCTTAATATCTCATGATTTATTTGTAGTAAAAAAATGCTAATCAAACAATGTCATCGGGTGCATCCATGGAGAGGGGTTACAATTTTTGGCAACACAATTTTGAAAAAACACAAAAACGTACCTCGATCAAGCTTTTTTCAAACCCTCGATCGAGGTACAAGTGCTCAATCGAGGGTTAAAGAAAATATTGATCAAGGGTTAAAAGAATCTTGATCGATCATATTTAATCATTTTTACTATAAATAGACACCAAATATTTCATATAATTCATTGCATTTGTTGGATAAAAAATGATCATTTATATTCATTTGTAGATATGGGTCATGGAGTAATTGGAGTTATATATATGATTGAACATCTATTAATCCAACATATATAACTCCAATTACTCCACGACTAATATCTACGCATAAAACCTAAAGGAAGTGGTAGTAGTAACACTTTTACTTGTTTATTCTTCAAGGTATGTACTATTACCCACAAGTATTATTTTTCTAGTCGAAATTATATTTTATTAAATTTTATTATCATATAATTCTATGATTGATTTTAATTGAATTAAAAGACCTTGTTCCCATGAACAATATGAGATTTGAAAAACATTGATTAAATAAATTTTTGGGTGTCCATATTCGTGTGCACACACGAAGATGGGAACTCGAATATTTTTTTAATTAAAATTCTAAAAATATCAATCGAGCTTTTCATTTAATGAAGTCTTCCAAAATATCCTTGGACACCTTGTATTTTGAATTCCCATTTGAATTCATGTCATTGAACATTTGCAATTCTTGTCGAAATGAGAATTAGTATCATGTTAAGTCACATTTTGTTCATGTAAATTCTAATGTCATTCAATAATTTACTAGCAAACTTAACTGCAAATGTGTGGCACAATAACAATTTTGAAGAGTAAACAATGGACATTGATATAACCCAAGGAAACAAGGACATTTTTTTTCATGCTCACATTTTCATTTCTCTAAAGGTACTAAAAATACTTTCCTCCTTCGTATATAATTTTTAATTTTAAAAAACTACAATTATGTGATATGACTATGAATGTAACACTAATTTTTATCTTAATTGTTCTATTCTATTCTTCCCTAGGCTCTCAGATTTAAATATATGTCATGAATATCTATACCATAGGTAGATCATAGCCTTGAGAATCGAGGTCGAGTGTACACAACTCACCTAAGTTCAGCTCATCACTTAATTGCATGCATCATTTCTCTCATTGGTTCAATGCAAAAACATTACTATGACAATGACACATGCAATTCAATTGATGAATTGAACTTAGACGAATTGTTTCTACTCGGCTTGGATTCTAGGGAGTACGATATACCTATGGTATATTGTAGTTTTTTAAAATTAAAAATTATATATGAAGGATAAAAGTATTTTTAGTATTTAAAACATTTCACTAAATTTCCAGGTACTACATTGTATACACATTGGATATATTGCTCATAGGAATCAAATGATGTTGAAATTTCTTACCAACCACCGATGACATCAACAAGCTAGATGTTGAATTATAATGAAAACACACCATAATACTAGTTGAATATAAGCATTAAAAAATAAAATGCAGTTCACAGGCTCTAAAATTATTGTTAAAATCCCCAAAATGAATCCCTGGCATCACCATCAAGGTTTCACAACTATTGGTTAAAGTTTTAAGTTATCATGCTAGGATGCATTGAAGGGTTTATTGTATCTACGTCATGGTCATTTTTCTACAAACAATAGTTTGTCCACTTGGTCACTGCACACAATATTCATAAACAATGCCATCTATAGTGTTGCTTAAATCCACGTCTCTTTTCAACATAGAGTTCAATTTTTTTGTTAATATCTTTGGTCTAGAAAAAAAATTAAACTTCATTAAATTTAGTTATAAGGAGGGTCACAAGGTCGCATATATGGGGTGCAACATATTATTATCACTATGAAAAAATATTTTTTTATGGGTTGAGCGAGTTGGCATGTCATGTTTATTTCATGAGTCTTATCCATTTGTTATATTCTTAATGTACTCGTGTCTAGATGAAACAGATTGGTAATAGGTTATAATTGTCAATTATGTTTATGTACACATTTATATATACAATGAGAGAATTCTAATTATATGTTCTAGGTGAACTATGGAAAGAGTTTTCTTGTTCCCTAAACTTTGATGCCTCTTCCATAGTTTCAAAAAACTAAATCTGAAAAACAAAGGACAACTTCCCTTCTTACTAGTATATTTCACTATGGTTATAAGTATTATATTATTGCTCCTTCAATTCTTCTTCTTATGCATTTATATTCTTATCATTTATTCGGATATGAAAAAAAAAAAAAAAATCTTTATATTTATTACAATGTTGAGAATAAGTATCCTTCTTCTTCTTCTTTTTTATTTTTTATTTCATTAATTTTTTATTTTTTCACTTACGTTTTTTTTAAATTTTTACATTTACTATATTTAAAAAATTATAATTTCCCATTTCCCCTTTATTCTTTTGTATTTTTTTTTTAAATTCTCTTAGATGGGTCCTTGAAACCCATTTCTAAAATGTCCTACATGAAGATAATATTATATATAATATATATAAGACAAAGTTTTTTTTCAAGTGTTTAAGAGTATCTCGATCGAGGGTTTATCAAATCCTCGATCAAGGGTTTAATATAAACCCTTGATCTAGGGTTTAATAAACCCTCAATCGAGCTTAATACCTTGATCAAGGGCTTGAAAAACAGAGATTTATCCCTCTTTCAAGAAAATCAATGTTTCTCTGTGTTTTCGAGGGGTGCAAACCCCGCCATTCATGGAACACAACTGAGTGGAGTTCATACCAATATATTCTTCACCAAATCCTCTATCCATTAAGATATCATGCATGCATTTTGGCATTCATATGGATTTTTTGTAAAATATACAACAACTTTGAAGTAGCTCAAAGAAAAATATGCAGGGTAAAATATACATATCCAAATTTTTTGTAAAAATGCGCAGCCCACACATTGGCATGTCCTCTTCAAAAGGGTGTCTTTGGTTTTTTCAATTTTTGAAAACAGTGAAAAAAAAGCAGGGATGGACACACATGTGTATAAAATGATGTTGAAATCAGATGTGGTCACTAAATTCGAAAAATAATAAATAATTGTATAGTGCGAAATAAATTAACAAAAAGATATGCAGACCACTGTGCATTATGTGTAGATCATGCTTATATATATATATTAAATTATTAATGTAAGATTGAATTATATATATATATATATATATATATTAAATTATTAATGTAAGATTGAATTATTGGGGTTGGACATGAGCCACTTATTAACTTCTTCAATTTTTTAAGGACACATTGTTCATTAAAAGCAAAATTTCACACATTAAATGACATCGGAATATTTTAGAAAAAATATCATTGGGAATCCAACATAATATTCTAAAATTTGTTTTTTTACTGGAAGTCAAAATTCACATGGCATATATTCCAAAAATCCATCTAGCGGATGAGTAAAAAATCAGGTTTTCATCACCAAATTTGGCCAAAAAGTGTTACCCACCTTCATGGAATCACCGGGACACCATGCCTTTAAGCTGTGCACTATTTCAAGGAGCTCCAAGACATGAGTTGCGTACTTCTACTCATGAACACTCGATTTTATTGCCTCATAACTTACTACACTCCCTTAGTGCATGAGTACTCCAATTACTTCTCCACAAGGTTTATAACAGACTAGGAAATCCTTATCAAGGTTAGGGAGTATGTTAACATAGGTGTTTTGAGCAGTCTCTTAATTTATTGAAATATTCTTCATGCATGGTTTCCTAGAGGAAATTGACTCCTTTTTTCCTACAATTTTGATAAAGGGATTGCAATATTCAACCAACATTTAACAAAACTTTGATAGTAGCTACGTAATTGTAGGAAATCTCTTAAATTTGATTTGTTTTTTGGATTTCACCAACCAGATATGGATCCTATATTCTTGGGGCCCACTTCTATTGATTTCTTAAATATTATGTTCACAAGACATTGGGTTTAATTCTTGAATAAATCACTCATACTTAGCATAACATATCACTGGTTCTCTCACACAACCTTTTTAACACCATAGGGAGATTCTCTTGGTGCTCCTCCTGATTCTTACAATAAACCAAGTTTTTTTTAATCAATACCAATAGATACGTATCGAAATACTTTTTCAATCCACAATCATTTAGCCTCATGAAAAATGTAGGGGCATTGATCAGTCTGAAATATAAGGTTGGGAACTTAATCTCCATATATGATCCAGAATTTAATCTTTAGTATGCCGACATGTTTAACTTTATTTCATGGCATTCATTTCCTTAATCTAATTTTGAAAATTAACACCTCCCCCTTGAGTTGATCTAATGAACAATCAATCCTTTGAAAGGGGTATTCACTCTATTCCTTTGTTCAACCTCCTATAATCGATGCACATATGAAAGGTACCATACTTCCTAAAAAATAACATGAGAGATTCCCAAAGTTGAGTGCTTGGGTGTATGTATCTACACTACTTGTATATGTTTAGTGATGGTCATGTGATTGAGTTAAAGATGTAAGCAGTAAAAGAGTTGTATTGTGCAACTAGTTCAAGAATAAATTAGTAGAAGGTTACGCTCAGGATGATGAAAAATTCTAGGAATGAGATAGTGGATAAATTCATGGATGCTATAGGACAACATCCATGGAGATAGAGGATGATGGGGATGAGTTTTGTTGGAGTATATTGGGTGATGATAAATTTAAGGACAGATAGATGAGGACATGTGTGGTGTTCATGTCTTGGTAGGAAGTTATCCGATTTCAACCTTATATAGATCCTCTACTACTCTTAGGATTGATGTTTACCTGAGATAGTATTTGAGACATTTCAGTGAGATGGGTCTATGGCCATAGGGAGATCCACGGTATAGGTTCTTTATTATATAGAGTTATTGAAAACATGAGGATGTTGCAATGAGTTAGGTCATCGCTAATAAATATTACAACAGTATGGATAATATCATCTGTACCATCGAAAACTACTACATAATTATTAAAATTTTGATAAAAAAAAGTTTTGGGTACCACAATGATTGTTGTAAATATGATGCAAATTCTTCACATGTCGAAATTACGACGATAATTCTATGTTTGTTGGAAGTTCAAAGATCCTAAAAATTTGATAAGGTACCCACTTGATATGGTTTAACAATTATTAACTTTTCCCTTTATCAACTTTGACATGGTCTACATTTGTTGAAACTGTAAAAAATTTGATGTATTGCATAAATATTTATCCTCGAGAGAGATTTAACAATTTTGTTGTAGGTGTAACATTTGTTAAATATTTTTGGGTCATTTTTTGATGCATGAAATAGTTTTTTTTTCTATCTACTTATTTTAGATCCAATTGTTGATCTGCATAGCTTGGATTTTCTACTTTGAAGGTTTTAAGTTTTTAGTACTTCTTTATCTCCTTTTAAATACCCACATTTGGTACCTAATCGTTATACCCAAGGAAATAAATTGTTCTGTAGGAAATAAGTATAAACATTCTACTCAATTAGATTTAATGACTATATTTACAATTAAAAAAAATAGATTTCTTTTAAGATTTTGTTTTAGGAATGGGTTTAGACTAGACATAAATTTAAAGGTGCGAGGTTAGAATTGAGTATTGTTAAAAATTACTCAAGGTGTTAAGGTAGAATTAAACATTGTGAAAAATTGAATGATCGGTTTAGTCACTCTAGAAACAAAAGTTTCCAATTCCCTATTGATAAAAGACATTAAATATTAAATATTAATTCTAAAGACAACAAACCATAACAACCAATTGTAATTTCTATTCCTTGAGAAGCATGACATTTCCTTTGTAAAGCTCAACATTTTTACCATAAGAATATATTTGTAAATTGTACTTATAGTTATTCAATGCATTTTGTTTTAATAGGTAATTACAATGACATATTACATTAATCCTGAAGAAAATGAAATGATGCTTGGTTGGTTAAGGAAAGAATTGGAGGAAAAGGGTGATGGGAAATGTTATTGCCCTTGCATTCAATACAGGGACCTGAATAGAGGAATTATTTTAAAAACAATAGATAAAAAACATTGTAGGAAATATGGGAACACTAAAGGGGGGTATGATTATCATCCCTTGGTAAGTGATTCATTATGTGTCTTTGTATTGATTGTATTTATAAAAATTTGTATCATTTTAATAATTTTTACGTACATTAATTTTATTTGATTTTTTTAATTATAAAGGAAAAGCATTTTAGGTGTGTTCTGAATAACGTGTCAAGTACTAATAGAGAATAGTATTGTACAAGTTGAGGAATATGGATCAAATATTGAAGATCAATTTAATATTATGGGAGAAGATGGCACTAATAATGCAATTGAGGATGATGGGATAAATCAATTGATCTAGGACACCCACACAACGTAGCACTCTTTTTTTTAATCTCTTAAGCATGTACTAGTTTTCTCCCAAGAATGCTTCTTGGACTTCCAATTCCCCTACCTTATCACACATGCAGAGAAAATAGGGCCAGGGGAAAAATATACGTGGTACAAAGTGGAAAAGAGGTAAGTTTTAGTTTTTCTAAATTAGGATTTTTATCCTAGTTAACTTTTGAAATCACTTTTTAAGTTTGTTTCCTTCCCAATTCTTATTAGGAACTAAAATTGGGTGTTTACTGTAATTGGAGACAAAGCTCTTCCCTTTGGATGCATTTTCTAACATTTTTGTAATGTCTCTACCTACATGAGGTTAGATTTTCCAATAATACCATTACACATGCATTACGAATCATTATAATCATCGTGGTCTAAATTTTTTTATAATAGAAAATTCCATGATCATGGATATATTTGTATGCCATCATCATAACATAAGTGGTCAACATTACTATTAAGGATTTTTAATTAATTGAATACTCATTACAATCATAATGTAAACACATGTTTCAAGGAGAAATGTTAGTTAAAATCATCATATAACAAGGAGAGATGTTGAGTCCTAAACATCATATCCTAATAACCACAACTAGATGCATAATAACTAACCATTGATGAGAATCAAGATCCACATAGTGGTCATACTAGGGTTGTCATAATCCTCCCCCTTAAGAAATGGCGACGACGTCAATGTCGAATCATCATTAAACAAACGAGGTTAAGGCTTTATATTATTTGATTCTAATTTCCATGTGTTTTATTCCAAGTGCTAGCAATAGAATTTCAACCACCCTATGAATCTATTCCCTTATTGTGATTGTTTAGTATCAACAATTAACAGGGGATCAACGAGAAACTCTCTTATGTTCATCATCTATATAGAAACAAAATTCCCATAGATGGTTAGGGTTAGGAACATATTTCATAAGCAAGGATACATGGGAAAAATATAAAGTCATCACATGTGAGGGAAAGATAAATTTGTAAGAAACAACAACCATTTAAGCCATATTCTCAAAATATCAACAATATCTAAGTCCAACTTATTCCATTTTCCTAGGTGTAGAGGGATTCTTTCTATATTGACTCTAAGAAACACTATTTATAGAACTTGGAAGGTCCATTTTGGTCTCTTTTTATATACATAACTATCATTCCTACCCTATACGGTCTTTAGACCTTGTTATTCATGCTTTACTATACTTTCAAAATTTTCTAGGGTGCCACTTCCTTGGGTTAGTCATGCTGCTAGGTTGTGCCTATTGATTCATGAATTACACGTGCTTCCATACAATACCTCAAATCGATGTTTCTTGTGATAATGGTGATAACCATTGTTGTAGGAAAATTACACTAAAGGAAGGTATTCCTCCCAACTCCTTGGTTGATTCATTACATCCATTTTAAGCATATTATCCAAACTTCAATTGACCCTTTGCATTTGATAATTTGTATATGGATCGTAGGCTACATTGAATCCTAATGTCATACATAGCTCACAGAACAAAATATACCAAAAATTAGGGGTAAAATTTGAATTGTGCTCTATCACAATTGATTTTGGCACACATTGCACCATCGAGATGAAGATGTAGGTGATATTGCATGCTTGATGAGTAATCTTGACTAGAATATGTTGATGTATATGTAACTTCAGAATGTATTCTTCTATATATTTCATATATTGTAACCCGATGTTTATTCCAGGATGTTTATATTATGTATTTGAGTCATGTGGTCATGCCCCGATGTTCCAATTGGGAGGATTAATAATGTAAACAAGTCATATCAAGTCATTAAGTAAGTCCCCACAGTTTAGGGGCACTTGAGTTATTATACACTAATTAAGGTGTAGGCTCGAGTAGTAGTTATTAGGTTGAGTGCACTTCAAGTCAACGGAAGAATATAAATAGAGAGTGAGAGTCTCTCTATTTATCACTTGTGACTTAGCTCTCTTGCTCTCTCAAGTGTGGCGCACTTTTGGAGAAGGAAATACTTTGGCTTTACAGAAGACAGAAGGTTGCTGTTGTGTTGGGAGGTCATCTTACTGTTTTGGGATCACATATTGTGGTGATACTATCTTAGAGGAAGTTGAGGGGTTTTCT
>LPNX010291799.1:21849-64417 GCA_001517045.1 Pseudotsuga menziesii
GGCTGTGTTCCCGTAATCAGTCCTGGGATGCTCTTGCAAGGTTTTGTGGTGAGGTCACATGTAATCATCCCTGGGAGATCCTATAGGTTGGGCTGTGTGCCCGTAATTAGTCCTGGGATGCTCTTTCGAGGTTTTGTGATGCACGTAATAAGTCCTGAGGATTCTCCAGTATGGCCAGTGATGATGAAGACCTGTAGGTGGTGGGCCTACATCCAGCATGAAATAGGGCTGGCTCTGTAGAACTTCCTATGACGAGATAGTACACACTTGATGATGACCAGTGGAGATCCAGATCCAGTTATGATGAATCTGAGAGATCCAGATCTAGTGATGATCCAGATCCAACAGTGATGATCCAGATCGAGTGATGATACAGATCCTGTCCAGAGAGATGATCCAGATCGAGTGATGATCCAGATCCAGTCCAGTGATGTTGATCCAGATCGAGTGATGATCTAGATCCAGTGATGCCATTTTATGATGATCCAGATCGAGAGATGATCCAGATCCAGATGACTTGAAGACGAAGATGACTTGAAGATGACTTGAAGATGAAGATGACTCAGATGATCCAGTTAAAGCAGAGAAGAAGACCAGTGCTGAAAAATTGTGTCGAAAGAATACCTTCCTAGTTAAGAGGGAGTGTTGATGTATATGTAACTTTGGAATGTATTCTTCTATATATTTCATATATTGTAACCCGATGTTTATTCCATGATGTTTCTATTATATATTTGAGTCATGTGGTCATGCCTCGATGTTCCGATCGGGAGGATTAATAATGTAAACAAGTCATATCAAGTCATTAAGTAAGTCCCCACAGTTTAGGGGCACTTGAGTTATTATACACTAATTAAGGTGTAGGCTCGAGTAGTAATTATTAGGTTGAGTGCACTTCAAGTCAACGGAAGAATATAAATAGAGAGTGAGAGTCTCTCTATTTATCACTTGTGACTTAGCTCTCTTGCTCTCTCAAGTGTGGCGCACTTTTGGAGAAGGAAATACTTTGGCTTGACAGAAGACAGAAGGTTGCTGTTGTGTTGGGAGGTCATCTTACTGTTTTGGGATCACATCTTGTGGTGATACTATCTTAGAGGAAGTTGAGGGGTTTTCTCCATTTATGGTTTCCCCTCCTAAAAGCTTTGTGTCTCTTGTCTCTTGTGATATGCTTATGTGATTGCTATGCTTGTTATTCTCTCAGTGAAAATATCTTATCATAATGCTAGCTTAAATGTTGAAAAACTAACAGAATAAAATGGGAAATCTTGGTTAGATGGTTTACTACTACCAAAACAAAGTAATTATCCCTATAAGTACTTGGTAATATAGATATGATGTCCAAGGATATTTATTCCTATTTTCAATAGGATTTGGGGGAGTTCAACTTCCCCACTTACACATTTATTTGCTGACATTCTAAGCACTTGGTCACATAAGTAGTAGTTTCTAACTTCACTACTTCATATTTTTTATAATTCCTTTGGTGTACTGGTTTTTTGGACATATTTTGCTTCATGAAGCACTAGCCTTTTTTACTCCTTAAAGTCTAGAACATAATTTCAATTCCTCCTTAGTAACACCCCATATTCAACTAGGTGGTACTAATTATACTTTCTAACTTATTCCTTTGTCCAATTCTTCCTGTGTAATATAATTTGGCATACTTCTTGATACCACTTGTCTTCCTTAGAGCACTTCATGATCACTGTCCTCAAATCCTATTGAACTTGGGAAATTGTGCATATACGTTGTCTTTGATTCAAGGCATACACTACAAAATTATCTTTCCCTTTTATGCGCAATATTCTAGAGTCATAGTTTCCTAAGAACTCTACCTAGTGCCATTGTCTAACATTCAATTGTTGCTTTAATACCTTAATGTCTCATGATATGTTTATAGTAAAAATAAATGCTAATAATATAATGTCACCATGCCTTTAAGGCGTGCACTATTCCAAGGAGCTCCAACTCATGACTTGGGTACTTCTACTCATGAACATTCAATTTTCTTGACTCATAGATTACTACACTCCCTTACTGCATGAGTACTCCAATTACTTCTCCACTAGAATGAGTGCACACTAGGAAGTCCTTATCAAGCTTAGAGAGTATGTTAACATAGGCATGGTGACATTATATTATTAGCAATTAGTTAACTCTCCCCCTTTATTTATTATCAATTTAGTTAAATCTACCCCTTTATTTGAGCCAATGAACAATCAATCCTTGGCAAGGGGTACTTGTTCTGTTCCGTTGTTCAACATCCTATAATCAATGCACATTCGAAAGGTTCCATATTTCCTAACAAATAACATGGGAGCTTCCCAAATTGGAGCACTTGGGTGTATGTATCTACACTACTTGTATATAGATAGTGATAGTCATGTCATTAAGTTAAGGACATGATCCATAACAGAGGTTCTATAGTGCAACAAGTTCAATCATAAATTAGTAGAATTTTATCCTTAGGATGAGGAAGAATTGTGTGGATGATATATTGTAGAAATTTGTAGATGCTATAGGAAAACACCCATGGAGCTAGAGGATGATGTCAATGAGTTATTTTGGAGTAAATTGTGTGATAATCAAGTTAAGGTGAGATAGATGAGTACATATGTGGTTTTCATGTTTTTGTAGGTAGTTAGTCACGCTCAACCTTGTATGGATCCTCAAATCCTCTTAGGCTTGATAGTTACTTGGGATAGTATTTGAGGCATTATCATAAGATGGGTTGATGGCCATAGGGTGATCCATAGTATAGGTTCTTGCTTAGATATATGAATTGAAAACATGAGTATGTTGGGAAGATTTAGGTCATCACTAATACATATTACAATGATATGAATACAATCAATCGTACCATTGAATATTACTACATAATTATTGAAATTTTGATAAAAATATTATGAGCATCATGATGACTATCATAAACTCTATGCACGTTCTTCATATGTTGAAATTACGATGATAGTTCTATCTTTGTTGAAATTTCAACGATCCTAACCATTTGATAAGGTGCCTACTTGATATGGTTTAACAGTTATTGACTTTTTGCCATGTCAACTTTGACATGGTCTCCATTCATCGAAACTCTAATTGATTTGATGTACTATATAAATATTCATGGTCCAGAGAGATTTAAACAATTTTGTTGTAGTTGTAACATTTGTTAAATCTTTTTTGGTCATTGTTCAATGCATGGAATATTTTTTTTCTATTCAGTTTTTTCACATCCAATTGTCGATCTACATAGGTTGGATATTTTTTACTTTAAAGGTTTTAAGTTTTTAATATTTTTTCTCTCTTTTTAAATACCCACATTTGGTCCCTAACCCTTAGACCCAGGGACAAATTATTCTGTAGGAAATGAGTATAAACAAGTCTACTCAATTAGAATTAATGACTATATATACAATTAAAAAAACTACGTTTATTTTAGGATTTTATTTTAGGAATGGGTATCAACTAGACATAAATTGAAAGGTGTGAGGTTATAATTGAGCACTGTTAAACAATTCTCAAGGTGTTAGGGTATAATTAAAAGTTGTAAAAAATTGAATGATCGATTTAGTGATCTAAAAGGCCAAGTTTCCAATTCCCTTTTGATAAAATATTTTAAATATTAAATATTAATTCTAAAGACAACAAACCATAACAACCAATTGTAATTTCTATTCCTTGAGAAACAATATGTTTTCTTTGTAAGAGTTAGCGTTTTTAATACAAGAATATATCCTATATTGTACTGATAGTTCTTTAGTGGATTTTGTTTTAATAGGTAATTACAATGAAGTATTACATTACTCCTGAATAAAATGAAAGGACACTTGGTAGGTTAAGGGAAGCATTGGAAGCAAAGGGTGGTGGTAAATGTTATTGCCTTTGCATGCAATGCAGGGTCTTGAATAAATGAAGACTTTTAAAAGCAATAGATAAAAACATTGTAGGAAATATGGGAGCACTGGAGGGGGTTATGATTATCATCCATTGGTAAGTTATTCATTATATGTTTTTGTATTGATTGCATTTATAAAAAAAATGTATCATTTTAATATTTGTTGTGTAGACTAATTTTATTTGATTGTTTTAATTATAAAGGAAAAGCTTCCTAGATGTGTTTTGAATAATGTGTCAAGAAGTAGTAGAAAATACTATTGTAAAAAATATTGTGTATGTCATAGAAAAACATGCCATTTAAACTAAGCATATTGATAAAGTTCTAAAGGACAAGCAATAGGCCTGGTTTATTTGTCCTAGCCAATAGGTTCGGTAGTTTGAAGCTATTTCCGAACATAATGCCAAACCTTATTCCTGCCTATTTTTTTAATTTTAAAATAATACATATGCATTATAGCTTATTCATATCGCATATGTGATATAGCGCATATGCGATATAACGCATATGCGATATGATAAAGCTATAACCCATATTCCTTATAACGCATAGGCATTTTTTCTTAACTAATTTGGTACGAGAGTAAAAAAGAGTAATGGCATCCTTATCAGATTATAATACCATTTAGACAACACTATGATGGACACAAATAATTCCTCTTTTTAAAGGTGAATGAAGCCATGTGTTGTGCATCCAAGAAAAGAGGTTGGTAAATGAATCCATGGGATGTGCATCTAAGAAAATAGGGTGGTGAATGAATTTATAGGCTATGCATCGAAGAAAATAGGACGGTGAACAAAGCCATGGGCTATGCATCCAAGAAAACAATAATTCCTCTTGTCCTTCAATCTACTCAGCTTCAAGGGAAAATTTGCAACATTACCAAAGAGATTGAATATTGATTTATGTCAGCACTTAAAGGACATTATAAACTCATGAGAATGCTTGTTTGGTAGCTCTTTTGGATGTAAAAAATCCAGAACGAGTACCGATGGATCAACGTACGCTCTCATTGCAAACCACCAGTGATGATTCGTTGATAGTGACTTTAATCAACATTCTTATAGTTATCATGTTCTTTTAATCATTGAATAAGGATGTCTGGTTCTTTTAATGTTTGATTAAGGATGGATGGCCAAAATTCAATCAAATGGCATATATATCTTAATAATATTTATCATCCGCCATGTATAGATCCAAAGTTTCAAAGTCATCATCCTCACCATCATAGTCATAATCCTCATCATCATCATCATAGTCATCATCCTCATCCTCATCATCATCAACATCATTGTTCATCATCATCATCATCATCATCATCATCCTCATCATCATCATCCTCATCATCATCATCAACATCATCATCATCACCCTCATCCTCCATCATCATCATCAACATTGTTCATCGTCATCGTCATCAACGTCGTCGTCATCATCATCATCATCATCATCATCATCATCATCATCATCACCATCATCATCCTCATCATCACCATCATCGTCATCATCATCATCATCATCACCATCCTCATCATCATCGTCGTCATCATCATCATCACTATCATCATCCTCTGCCTCATCACCCTCATCCTCATCATCATCATCATCATCATCATCATCACCGTCATCCTCATCATCATCATCATAGTCATCATCCTCCTCATCATCACCATCATTGTTCATCATCATCGTCATCATCATCATCATCATCATCATCATCATCACCACTCTCGTCCTCATCATCATCACCATCATCATAACCATCATCGTCATCCTCATCATCATCATCATCATCACCAACACCCTCATCCTCATCATCATCATCATTGTCATCATCATAATCATCATCACCCTCATCATCATCATCATCATCATAGTCATCCTCCTCGTCCTCCTTATCATCATCATCATTGTTCATCATCATCGTCATCATCATCATGACACTACAACAAAAACTGGATTTAGCGTCTCTTTTTGCATCTAGACCATCTTTTAGTGTATTTTTCTTCATTTTTTGGACAAAATGGCGCAATTTCATGGGTTGGTGCTATTTTAGGTGTTTTTTGCGTCCTTTTTCTAAATCTGGCACAAATTGTGGCGTAATTTGCACCAGGTTTTGCACCTGGTTATGCACCAGGTTTTGCATCAGGTTTTGCGACAGGTTTTGAGCCTAGTTTTGCACCTAATTTTGTGCCTAGTTTGTACATCTACTCTTGTTGCGCCCCCTTTTACGTCCATGTTTGCTTCAAATTTTACGCCCTTGTTTTCATCCACTTTTGCATCCTTTTTTACATCCACTTTTGCATCCACTTGTGCTTCTTTTTTTGCATCCCTTCGTGTGCCAAGTTTTGCATCACATTTTACATCCTGTTTTGAGTCTAGTTTTGCATCTCATTTTGTTTCATCCATTTTTGCATCCACTTTTGCATCCATTTTTTCGTCCACTTTTGCACCCACATTTTCATCTCTTTTTGCATCCCATTTTGCATCCATGTTTACATCTTTTTTTGCATCTACTATTGCATCCACTTTTGCATCCACTTTTGTCGTGTCCCAATTCCCACCCATTTTTGTGCCTACTTTTACACCCACTTTTGCTTCAACTTTTGCATCCACGTTTGCATATTTTTTTGCATCCAATTTTACATCAGTTATTGCATACCTTTATGCATTCACTTTTGCATCGGGTTTTGAGTTGGGTGTTACAACTACTTTTGCATCTACTTTTGTTGCATCCACTTTCGCATCCAATTTTTTATCCAATTTTACATCCATGGTTGTATCCACTTTTGCGCCACTTTTTTCATTATGTTTTGCTTCCATGATTACATCATTTTTTGCATCCCCTTTTGTATCCATTTTTGGTGCATTCCATTATGCGCCCACTTTTGCGCCTACTTTTGGTGCATCCTTTTTTGCATCCATGTTTTTATCCACTTTTGCATCCCGTTTGATACCCAGATGTTGAAGATAACAATGAGGATAATGATTATGATATTGAGGATAGCTACAATGATGATGATAATGTTGTTGATAATGAGGAGAATGATGACAATGATGATGATCAGGATAATGGCAATGACGACATTGACAATGATTATGATTGCTATGAAATGAATGATGATGATGGCGATGATGACAATGACAATGATGATGAATACAATGAGAATGATGATGTTGATCATCTTAAAAAATAAGTTGTTATTTGGCATGCATAAAGTGTATGTGTCCTCCATGACCCTTTTCCACTAATCACATATTTTGGGAAGATGTTATTTCTTATGCCAATGGTAATGATGAGTAACTAATGAAAATGTCAATAATCACAATGATGATGATGATGACATGATTGATGATTATGCCGATGAAGATGACTATTGTGATAATCATGGTGACAATGACAAAGATGATGACGAAGATGATGATGATCATCATTTCCATCATCGTCATCATAAAAAACATCATCACTATCATTGTCATCTAGTTCATCCTCGTCATCATTTAAAGCATATGGGATATGTTTACCATTTAAAGCATGCATAACAAGTGGGATACGGTTACAATTTTAAGCATGCATAACTTATAACTATGATTGAGCACATTTTAATCTTGGAGCTTGTAGTGAAACTGGGTTTATTTACCTCTACCAACACTTTCTTATAAGGATCATCATCATCATTTCTCATGTTATTCTCATTGTCATTTTCATCATTACTATCATCATCTCCATCACCATATAATCACATCATTGCCATAGTTTTCATCATCATCATCATCATCATTTTCATTGTCATCATCAACAACAACACTGTCATCATCATTATCATATAATAACATAATTGTGAATGTCATTATCATCAAATCAATTACATTTATTGCGTCCACTTTAGCATCCCAAATCAATTACATTTATATTCTCCTTATGCTACGTTGTATAGGTGCAAAACTAGGTGGTTTATATCATTATTGTCAACTTCATCATCATTTCCATCGAATTCATCATCATTATCTATATCATCATTCATCTCATCATCATCGTCATCATTTTCATCATTTTCATTGTTGTCATCAACAAAAACATTGTCCTCATCATCATATAATCACATCATTGTGAATGTCATTATCATCAAATCAATTACATTTATTGTGTCCACTTTAGCACCCCAAATCAGTTATATTTATATTCTCCTTATATTAGGTTGTCTAGGTGCAAAACTAGGTGGAGGAATGAAAATTATTGAAACTCTTTAGCATCATTTCTCATGGATTTCTTAGAAGTTTGCATTTGTTAAGGATTGAAATATATTCATTCACTTATGCTATTGTTTTATATTATATTTCATAGAAGCCCTAATGATGAAAATTCATATGGTTAAGATTTGAGAAACCTATATTTAAAGGGTGACAAAATGTTTTTTTTCTTTAAAATCCATTTTTCCATTTGAAATTCTACATTACTCACTCGGCAAATTACTTATGTAGGGATTGTGGGTTTCCCTTGGGTTGTGGCTGATGTAGGCCAGTGTCACATGACCTCAAGAGTCGAGACAAACTTGAAAGATGCTCAAGTTCAAGAAAGGATTGGGTAGGTTGTATGGATGTGACACTTAGTATCTAGGGATAGCCATGACCCTTACTATCTCATGACATGTATAGACCCTTCCATGTTTAGTATTTAGGATATCCAAACATTCATTTCCCAAGTTGTACAAATGTTTTACCTATATTTAATTTTTTTTAACAATTATTATCACATAGATAACCACATGTTCATGAACATTAATAAGGATAAATTAACTAACCCTTTACTATGAGTTTTTTTTCCTTATTCAAAAAAAATATTTTCACATAACTCACCATATATTTAACAATTTTAGCAACAATAAAATAACTTACACTTACAATGACTTATTTTTCTTTTTCCTTATATTAAAAAAACTAATCAATATAAAACAACTCAAAATTCTTTCTTAAACACTCCACTCCAATAATATAGTAAAAATAATAAAAACATTTAGATCTCTTCAACATTAACCCTAAACAATAACATTTAACATAGCTAAAACTTATAAAGAATATTGTTTTTAATGTAAATAAAAAAACATTACTTCAACGTAAAGCATTACCACTTGATCTTTATTAATTAATCATATTACACTCTCAGGATTAAAGCAATCTTACATAGTGGTGGCACACATGTTTATAAATATTACATGTAACCATCTCTATGTTGGACTATGAAAAAACGTAATTCAATATAAGTTAAAACTTAATATATGTTATAGATTTTAGTTTAGCTATATATAAAACATGAAAAATATAAAATTTATGTAATAAACTTAAATGTAAGTAAAAAAGATGACGTTAAAGTGGGAAATATATTCCTGACAAGTCCCTAGAAGAGGGACCCTTTTTAATCCAATGTGGCAAACACAACCTCCAAAAGCTTGCGCTTCCAAGACAAGCCTAGAAAGTTGGTTTAAATCAAGGGTGTAAGGCTTGACCTACTTGAATATCCACAAATAAAGCAACAAAGGTGGTCACCACCTCCACATGCAATGTAAATAATGCATGCTTCTTAATGAAGAACATACTTTAAAATATAAACTTTATAAACTTTGGCATTAACGCCAAACAATTCCATTTACGGATACAACTTCAAAACCATCGATACCAGTAGAAACCAAAAATATTAATATTCAGAATTCGTTGTCATTGTTGTTCAAGGAAAACCCTTTGAAAACTCCATGAAACCAAAAATTCCATGGAGATGGGAGAAGGCATTGCACATTTTTAATCTTCTCAACCAACGATGCTTTGTAGAAGACTCCATTACGTATTGCAGGATTTTGGAGATTTTCATCGAGGCGAGAGAATTGGAAAAAGGAAAACGCGTCCATGGTCACATGATAAAAATTGGGTTCTAACCTGATGTTTGTTTGGCTGCTAAGCTTGTTAGTATGTATGCCAAGTTTGGTTGTATTGAGGATGCACATCAAATGTTTGACAAAATGCATGCGCACAATTTGGTTTCATGGACTTCTATGATAGAAGGATATGCACACCATTGTTATGGTGGAGAAGATTGGGTACTCTTTTGCTTGATGATGGAAGAGGGAAAAAGGATAAATTAGTTTACCATTGTCAACATTCTACGGGCATGTGCGAGCTTGAAGTAGGGGAAATAGGTGCATTCCTACTACTTTAAAACTATATTTGATAAAATTTATCTATTTGTTGTGGGATTATTGCTATGTATGCCAAACGCAGAGATTTACAGAGTTCCCAACAGATGTTACAGAATGCATGAACCAAATGTCGCTATCAGGGAATGCAATGATATCCAATTATGTGAGGCATTGGTTTTCGTAACTGGCATTTAATATCTTTAGATAAATGCAGCCAATGATTTACAGAGTGCCCACCAGATGTTACAGAATGCATGAACCAAATTTCCCTATCAGGGAATGCAATGATACCCAGTTATGTGAAGCATAGGTTTGCGTAATAGGCATTTAAAATCTTTAGACAAATGCAACCAATGGGATTGAAACCAAACCAAGCCGCCTTTTTAGTGTTCTAGATGCTTGCACTGGGATGACCTCATTGGCATATGGCAATCAAATCCACGCCCACATTTTGAGAAGAGGATTTGAATCTAAAATTGTTGTGGGAAATTACATTGTTGACAAGTATACTAAATGTGGGACTATGGAGTATGTACACCAGTTGTTTGATAAAATGCATGAACGAGATATAGTTTCTTGGAGCAATATGACTGTAGACTATGGTAGGTTTGGGAGAGGAAGGGATGTGATAGAGGTATTTCAAAAAATGTAGCAGGCTGGTATGAAGAAAAATCATATTAATTTTGTTGGGGTTCTTGTTGCTTGTAGGCGTGCAAGCCTAGTTGATGAAGGTTTGCATTACTTTGATTTTATGAGACACCATCATTACATTACCCCACAGGTCGAGCATTATCTAGTAAAAAGAGCACTCTACGTGGAAGATTTTTTGGTATCGTGTTTGTGGGCACCTTCATAAGGCACTTGATGTGATAAGAAAGATGCCATTTGAACCAGATGTTGCTTTGCTCGGTGCTTGTGGAGTGTATTCCAACATTGAAATAGGAAAAATTGCATTTGAACTGGTTTTTAAGCTCAACCCTCAATGTGTTGGAAATAACGTCCTGCTGTCAAACATCTATGTTATTGCAAGTAGGTGGGAAGATGTAGACAAGGTAAGAACAATGATGAAAGATAAAATTGTGAAAAGAAGCCATGGTATAGCTGGATTGAGGTCAATACCAGAGTGCATCCAATTCTTATAGGAGATCGAACACACCCACAAACTGAGTTGATCTACGCAATGCTGGGTAGCTTGGCTCTGCAGATGCAAGAAACAAGTTATGAACACTATGAAAATCATTTAATTCTCATTTGTACTGCAGAAAGATAGGGATCATTATTAGGTTATTCCCTGAAATAGTAAACTCGTATACCAACAAAGTGGATAGTTGATTGACAGCACCAAAGCAAGTGTAGACTCACACTGGATTCTTTCAAGGTAATCTATCAGGTTCTTTGAAGAGATTTAATATTTTTTTGGAAAGATAAATATCAAGGTTTAGTTCAATGCATTAATAGAAATTATTTGTGAATTTATTCATTTATCTTTTTGATGCACTCAAATAAGGCTTGTCGCAACTCTAAATGATTATCCATCTATATAGAATTTCTGATGGGATTTTAGTTGTACAAACACTGTGATCAAGATTTGGAATTTGTGTATGGAGGTTTCCACAATAGTCATGTTGTAGAAAATTTATGGGGTTAAACTCTGTTGAATTTTAAAACTTCTTGACATTTCTAATGGACACTTCATGGTCTACTCATCATTAGGGAATTCGAATTAAGCTTTGATATTTTAAGAATTTCGTCTTTCCCCCTATTAAATAATAATTTTAATCATATGTTAGTATTTTTTTCAAAATGGTTAACCTACTTGTCCCCTATTTATTTCCTCTATAGGATCACTCAAGAGTTGGTTCTATCTATCAATGATTTATTTGAATCCTTGATGATGGGTGGAGTGTCCCATATTGTCCTATTTTTAGGTGGTTGTTGATCACATATTGTTCGATTTTGAGGTATTTGTTGACCATATGCACTAGCTAGTGAGGAAAATTGCACTACTTGGAGTTATTCTTGGCTTTCTAAAATCATATTTATCTAGTAAAAAGAGCACTCTACGCGGAAGATTTTTTGGTATCGTGTTTGTCCAAGGAAACTCCTATTTATCCAATCATAGAGGGTGCACTAGTTTGGGAACATATTTTCCACTCGAACTCATATTTATCCATTCAAAAAGACTGAGTTGTTGATAGTCTTGTTTTTGGCATGCTTTATCTTTATTTCGGAAGCAAAAGGAGGGTGCACTTGTTGATGGAATGAACTGTGTTTCTTTTTATGCATGCTTTATATCCATGTTATCTCAGGTATTATGCACCACTTAGGTTATGATTAGGCCGATTTTATCCTCTTTTAGTCATCTTTAATCAACACTTGATAGTTAGGAGGAGGGAATATTTTTAGGTTTCCCACATTATGTTCATGTTTTCAGGGAATATTTTTAGGTTTCCTTGTACAAATAAGTAGTTGATGGATGCATTTTGTGGATTTCTAATTATGCTTGGATCTATTTTTAATCAGCTTAAGGGAGGTGCCATTATGAGTGGTATTATCAGTATGTTTTATCTCCTGAACTAAGAGTGAAAGGCACAAATATGGCTTGATAAAAGAAGAATCAGGTTCACTATCTATCAAAGTTTTATTTGAATCCCCTAATGATGGGTGTTGTGTGACGTAATGTCCCCAATTTTGGGTTCTATTTCTCTACAAGTGGAGATGACTATTGGGGTAATTTGATGTTACAAGTGAGCTCATAGCGTTAAGAGGAGTTTAGAGGATCACTCTTTCCCTGTTAGTTTTTTATTTCAATGCAATTTGACCATTCCCTTAATTTGGGAGTAATAATTAACATAATTTAATTAAAGTCTCTAAAGTTGTTATTTTATCTAAATTATCTAAGCGGGCGCCTCAGTGTAATAGCTGGTTGGAATTGGGATGGAAACATTTAAATGTTGGGATGATGAAAAGTGACTTCCATTTCTCAGAAATGCTTTAAAGCAAATAAATCACTTTATGGAGTAAAAAGAATAAATTATTAAAGTGAATTTTGAGGAAATATTGAAGAAAAAATTATAAAGTCACTTTTTGATTAATTATTGAGTGGGAAATGTGAAAAGGGGATAAAAGAGAAATTGGAGTTCATTCTCTCATGATTCATGACTTTTGCCTCTTTGGATGGAAACCCTCACCCTAACTGATTGTGAGAGGGATAGGGTAATTGTGAGAGGGAATATCGATCAGATCTTTCATTGTACTTCATTGCAGTGGAAATGAAACATGCATACTTGTAGACTTACAGAAGATTCTCAAAGTTATTGGTGATTTTGTGGAGGGTGCGCTTGAACGTGGGCATTTTCAGCTTCATATATCTCGTGACCACCTACATCTCTGATGAAAAAGGGTCAATTTACTTTACCTTTGCTGAGTATACTATCATAAATGAAGGCACTACATTTGGTAGGAAATGTGGGGCTGTTGTTGTGAAAGAGGCTGCTTTCCTTGAGAGGGCGATTTGGAGAAAGAAAAACAGAAAACCATCTTCTAGAGAGAAGGAAGCTGCCTAGAAGGATGCAGACATTTTCAGTTTCATATATCTCATGACCACCTACAGCCGTGATGAAAAAGGGGGATACTACATTAGTCCACATGTCAGTTTCTGTTTGGATGCTGTTGAGGTAGCATTGTGTGGGTATTGTCACTTCACCTTGATCTCCAACAGGTTATCTCACTCGTGATGTAATTCAAAATTTTGAGACTCAATGATTGAATTTACTTTCAAGTTAGCAACAATTGCATCTGTCAGCCATTTCTTGATATCTTAATCCATTAGTTCCTTCTTGCTATTATATTTCTTTGCAAAATCTTTATCTATTCTTGAAATCATAGAATGAAGAGTATTTTTGTTTAATAACTGAGCCTCCTTTCTCAATAGAGCTTCCTGATGTGATACGCTCTCATACATTTTAGTCATTAGATTGATTCTCTTCTCAATAGGGTCGCAATCAGTTACTAGTTCTATCGGCAATTTTATTTTGTAATTCCAAGCTTTCTGCATTCTGATCGAGTGCATCTCAATGGGTAATCAATGTCATTGGGCATGTCTTATTAGTTTTCATTACGTTGTACAACATAGTTAGTGATGATAACATATTTTGATGATTTCGAGAATCATAGTGCAAGTGAATTGATTTGCAATAAGTTGCAAATGCATCTCTATTCTATATTTTCAAAATACCTTGTTAATGGAATCGTAATTGACAAAAATTGATTTGGCTGGATACTAAGATTTTATTAAGCACATTAGATATCCCTAAATGAATACAAACTATATATATTGACCAATTGGCAGACATGTTTCAATGATTTTCAAAAATATCAGTTGGACAAAGAAATCGATTGACATTCTCTAAAAAGGCACTATCCATAATCTTGTAGATATAGAGGCCAAGGCTGTTTCTCTAGTGCATTTTATGAAAATTAGTTCTTTTATATAATTCTGATATCCTATCACATTGGGTTAGCTCAATTGGTTTGGACTGACCAATTTCAAGATAGAGTTCACTAAGAGATCATGGTTCAAATGATACTCATCAGTGTTGTCCTCTGACTAAATTTTAGAAATTTATAATTCTGGATTACTGAGAACATCAAATCAAGTCAGACCATATGTATTATAGCCCCCACCAACCAAAAAAATCAATAAAACATTACCGAGCTTGGCATGATTTCATACAATTTCTCAAGATAGTATGATTTCGTAACTAGAATTTTCCACGAACTTTATAACTCTTCCTGAACAATGAAGATAAATTTGTACTAATGGCATTTCCATCCCAACTAGAGAAAGTGAATGTCACTTTTAGAAACTTAGAAAGTACAGATGAACATTATTCACTGAAATGAAAGCACCAAAATAAGAGAAAATAGGAAATAAAACGATTAAACTTTTTTTCCAAGTGTCTCACAGATCTTAAACATTGCTTGACCAATGTTATTCAAGGCTGTGATTAATTCCTGTTGTGCTTTAACCTTCTCCTCCTCAATATATATCATCCTTTGTACACTCAGGATATGAACTTTCAAATACTTTTCATCTATCTTCATTCGTTGTTCAAACATACTACAATACTTATCATGCCGTTTTAGATGCCCCTGCTCAGTCAGCTTAAGATTAGAAATGATCTTCTTATTGTTTTCAACCAAAGTTGATTTTATCCCTAATGTCATGGATCCTACTTTCCACTTTTTCCCTATAAAATGGTTGTCTCTATCAATCGAAGCATCCCCTTGTAAAATGGTTGTCTCTATCAATCGAAGCATCCCCTTGATTCTCGAGTGGTGTCTCAAGCTTCATATTCTTATGCAGTGGGGTATTTTATTTTATTTATTATATAAACACCCCAATACTTTGGGGGATTTTTTATTGCAAATCGTTTCCATAGCTGAGGCAAGCGGAGGGAGCATGGGCCATGCACATAGGGGTTTTTCGTGAGAAACTAATTCGCTGGTTTTCCATTCTGCATCCCATCAATACCCTTTTTTGCCTAAAGGGTTTAGCATTGCTGGAATTCAAGGTTATTGTTTTGATGAAAGGACCCATGGTGGTGGCACCATCCATGGAATGTTGGTTGTATTTCACTACTACATTTCGATCCAAAATCCGGCGGCGTGTGGATTTCTCTTTTTAAACTTACCAAAAATCACAAGGATACATTTTTTTTTTGTAAATGTGGCCACAAGCGTCGGTGAAGCGACAACTATTCTCATAACCATCACTTAAGCATCGGTTAAGAGACTATGTGTTAGTAAGCGTCACTTAAGCAACGACGCCTTTTAGCCATATGTTTAATCCTATCTGGGATAAAGATATTGAGTGGAGATGAAAAAGTTTAAATTCAATATTCCTAAAATCCATCCCAAAGGTGGATTGGGGCCTATGAAATTCAAATATTTCATACCATTATCACTTTGCAATTGCATATATAAGATAATTTCAAAGGTGATAGTTGTTCACCTCAAGCCTCTTATTTCAATGGTGATATCTATGAAATAGTTTGTGTTCCCCAAGGTAAGATTGATTCACAAGGCTATCAACTCATACTTGGAAGGTATGCACTTGATTAATACCTCTCATATTCTTGTGGCTATCATTAAATTATTATTTCTAAATATTATGATTGAATATATTGGCTTTATCCAATACTCCTTATACTCCAAGTGGCATTTATTCTAGATATTGTAAAATGGATAATGGGTTGTATAATATCCTCCTCTTTTGCAATATTAATAAATGGTTAAGGATCCAAATTTTTCAATCCTTCTCAAGTTATAAGAGATGGGTTCTCATTGTCCCCCTATACATTCCTTTTAGTTGTTAAAGGATTAAGTATAACTACTCATATAGATAGAAGACAAATGAATGTTCAGAGGATCGCTATATGTAGTAATGAGTAATTGAGTCACTTGTCATTTGTGAATGATATTATTCTATTTTTTCTTAATTCAATGGAGGGAAGACACTAGAACGATATCATTTTTTTATTTTTCCATACCATGGGCATTAAAGTCAACAATAATAAATATATGTTGTATTTCCCTAAAGAGTTTGTTCATATGAGGAATTTAGGGGACGATGTTTTACATTAAATAGTGCATAATTTGGAGGAAGGAATTGAATATCTAGGTAAAATAATCAAACCTAACAAGTATGGAAAACCATATTAGTATTGGCTCATTGCTAATATTGATAAGAGGTTGAATTTTCATGGCAACCAATGTATCTCTCATGGAGATTGACTTGTGCTTATCAAATAAGTTTTGGATACCATTCCATTCTATTGGCATCGGGAAACGTTGTCATTGGTTGGATATATAGCACTTTTGGGATCCAAATCCTTTTGAGTACCTTTATAACATTACATGAGATAACATTACACGCTCTATTGAAAGGGTTTACGCAGATTTGAGGAGATTTTTCACAGTACATGAGATTTGAGGAGATTTGAATGACTGCGGATCCACGCCACCATATTCTATTGTTTCCATCCTCGCCCAAGTCTACGATTTGAACGAATTGAGGAGACTGTGATTTGAATGAGTGATCATCAGAATAAAGGGGCGGATTCTACATCGATCTGAACAACGGTTGGAGGGAAATCTTGAACAGTTATATAATATCAGACAAGGGTTTGAGCGAATCTCTACGGTGGAAAATACACTCCTGTGTGGCGATCAAATCTCTGCGGTGGAAAATATACTCCAACAATCAAGGTTTGGAAGGCTAATCAGCTGCAACCATAAATGGGCCATTCGGCTTATTATCAGAGTTTGTTTCTGTAAGATTTTTTGTCTTGACAATAGTTTTTGTTGCGTGTGATTCCGTGTTATTCACTCTCTTGTACTGCTTATGTTAATAGGCCTTGCAGGCCTGGCGATGCGAGTTACTACAGTTAGCTTGGTTTGCTGTAGATGATCGGTGCTAAAACCTAATACTCGTGGGTGGGGAGGGTACTGAACAATTTTCCATTTGGCCACAGTCCAGTATCCTCTTTCTCATTCATGTCATGCTTGTAGCCACCCTACCTCATTCTCTTTTTAGATCTTTCATTGGAAATACAATGTTTTCTAATGGATGGGGTATCTGGATCACCTTAATGGATCGTTTGGTGTAGGCATTAATAGCTAGCTCACCAGACATAGGTAGAAGGATCTCAGTTGGAAGATGAGATGCAGGGGCGTATTCTAAGCATATATTCTCCAAAATCACTCGACTTCACAAATCTGGGTGTTGGTGAATAAGGTGGGAAAGCAACTGTATTTAATTCTAATTTCTGGGAACATATTTTGATGTGATAACTTCTACCCTATTTTAGATCAAAATTTGATCTGTTAAGCACTATTTGGGGTAACTTGGTCATAATGCTATGCAAAACATCAAGGAATAAAGTTATACAACTGACATTATAAACTACCAATTGAGAAGAATCTTGGTCTCTAGGACAAGTAAGTTTTAACAAAATCAACATTACTTTCCCGAGAGTTGGTCTTTAATATTTAGCCACTTTCTTTTGGTGAACCTATCCTGCTTTGGTTCCCTCTTACAAAGCTGTCAAATTTCAGCTTATATATTCCTCTGCTGTCTTCGATGTTTATGGTATCGCTATGGTCATCAGGTTAATAAATGAAGGATTATGTTGCCACTTTCCAATGTCTATCTAAAAATATGTAACCAGTAAAGATATTTACCAATTACTCTCTTAAGACCGCTTCAGAACCTACTCTGCTTAGCTCCTCTGTTGTAGAGCTGTCAAACATCAGCAATAGTTATTGACCATAATGCAAGGGAAAAATAATTTACATTTATCAACAATACTGATCAACTGCTTTAGTGTGAAATTGTCAAAAGCAATGGATCTTTGCCAAAAGGTTGCACTAAATCTAGTAACAAAGACATGGTCCATGCTACAGAATTGTTTACGGGTGATAAAGGAAATATGCAATGTGGACAAGGTTAGGACTTCAATGCAATGCATTGCAATCTTTGGGTCAAATATTTGTAAACACTTTCAGCAATTGGGAAGTCTTATACTTTTTACTCATTAAGAATATCAACCTGTTCTCATTTTAAAGATAAAGAGGGTCAATAAAAAATTTGTATATATTAGGAGCTTCATTATTTTAAGGCTTTAAGCTAACGTAATAGTATCAAACATAGTTATCTATGTCCATGTGATGCCTTACATACGATTTCTATTTATATAATGTGCAACAAGTGGCATATCCACATTAATGATCCTTTATATATCAATTTGTATGATACAGTGATGATCAAGAGGAAATGATTTTGGATTTGAAAGCTAATTATTTGCAAGCTCAAGTGGATGAAGAGGTGTATATTTCGGATTACTCTGCTTATGTCAAGGTGGGTTTTTTCATTGAATAATTCTTTTTTCATTTGGCTACATATATTTGCCACTTTTGCTAAATATATCAAATGCTAGAAGCTGCAGAGTATGAGCCCGTATATAATCTCTTCAATTTCTTTTTTGGATAATATATATTATGATATCAATGATAAACCTAGCCCTTGAGAGTAAAGATAAGATTTTTTGGGGGGAACTGGAACTATATCTAAAAAGCATTATACTTTGGTCTACTATCAATCCAGTCTTTTGAACCATTGTACCCGAAAGATCCAATGAGAGTTCTCTCTAGTATTGCATGCTTTTTAAAAGACATATCTAAATTATTTTGATTATCCATGAGCAGCCAGAGTTCAGAACTGGGCTTTCATCAATTTTATTCACTCTTTCTTTCCCAAATATTTCAAATATTTTGCATGTTTCTTTTTCCCTAAGAAATTCAGTTTCTTGATTACCTGTAATGCGCTTCAGGCACATCTGTACTGGTACAATCGATCCTTGAAAAAATATAGCTTGGTAATAGTCTATTGACATGCAGAACTCCTCAGTAAAAAGCCTCTGCAAAAACTATATATCACCATGTGGGTTTAAATTTATGCCTAGTAAGCATTCAAGTATCTTTAAACCTGGGTCTTGATTTTGAATTTGGAAAAAGATATATGCATTTAGCTAATAAGCATCAAACTGTAATCAAGTCCAGGATTTTGATATGAACCAGGAAAAAATGTCAGTGAATAGCAAACAAAAAGTTATGTTTCGGCCTATGCCTTATTAATTAAAAATAATTTGCTTACCTTTGCTGGGGCTTCCCCCATTAATTTTTCCTTGTTAGATTAAGCTACAGAATATAGGCCTATAAGGCTATATATAAGCCTTTTAATCTATATATTGGAAAATATATGTTATGATGTTAATCATAAACCTGACCCTTGAAAGTGAATGTGGGATCTTTTTAATAGGCTCGGATTATATCCAAAAAGAAATGTGGTTTACTTCACTACCTATGCATTGTTTTGAAGCATGATTCCTGAAACAATCACTGAAAATTATGTGTAGTATTTAATGCTTTCTTGGACTCATGTCTAAAGTTTGTTGATTATTGATGAATACCAAAGTCCAAAATTGATATTTGATCAATTTTATTCACCTTTTCCCTTAAAATTTTCAAATATTTTCCATCTTCTTTTGCTGTCAGAATTTGAGTTTCTTAATTCTCTATTAAGCATTTTCAGCAAATTCATGATAGCTTAATAGATGCTTGGAAAGGGTACCTTGCTAGTAGAGTCATAGCTTAGCATATATCTCTAAAAGGATTTTTTTTGTTGAGATACAGAGTCCAAATCCCCTCAGTAAAAGGATTCTGCAAAAAACCACATATGCCTAAATGGATTTGAACTTATGGCTAGTAAGCATGAAAACATGTTTAAGCCTGGACCTCATGAGTAGACATCAATTGAATTTCATCAACATCCCAACACATTCAAACAACAAAAGGTGTTGATGGAGTAATTGCATTGTACTTTTTGCAGATACAGCAAGGGTGTGTATTTTTAATAAGAGCCATTTTTATATTTCAGATCACTTTTATTTCTGGTGGATATTGCAGATGATATTGAAATTGAAGAAGATTTTTCAACTTCAACTGCATCGTCATCTGCTCCCACTGGTAGTACAGGATTTGTCTATACAGGGAAAGATAGCTCCAAAGGTATTGATGTTACAATATTGGTTCCTTGTGATCATTCATATTTGTGTAATAGATTTTTCAAGGTGATATTGGTCTCACAGTGTTTCACATATTTTTTGCAAAAGACAAGGAAAGTGATAGGCAAAAATTATTAGATGAAAAGACCGAGGAACTAAAGCCCAGAAAGAGAACCCCTGATGCAATTAAGGCTGCTTATGGCCATAAGAAAGATCTGGTAAGGTCTTTTACATTATACCAAAGACTCCTTTTTATCAATGTTCCTTCGGTAGGTATCTTACTAACAAACGATAAACTGGGGTGGCAGGGCTTGCAGTAAACAGGCTTCAAGAGCGGGGAGAGAAGCTACAAGTATATTTATAGATCTGAGATTCTAAAATTCAAATCGATGATATTTCAAAGTGTTAAGTTATTGTTGTATTTATATTTCCATCCAGCATGTAGTAGAATCCCAAGCACTCATATTTGGAGGAAAAATTAGTTAAAAATTAAAATTGATTACAATATAGCAGAAAGATCTGGAATATAAACTTTATTGAATTGGAGTCAGTTGATACAATGACATCATCCCCTTTTATTTCATCAATTCGGTAGTTGTGCTACCTAATACTCTTATCCACTTTACTAACTAATGACCTAATATCACTTAAATAACATGAATTTATTACATTTCAACTTAGTATTGGAGTGTTACAACCTCCCTTAGCACGACAATACTATTTTTAACTGTTGCATGCCCTTCCCCTCTCGACATAAAAAACTTGTAAATACGATTACAATATTAATGTAGGAAACAAATCTTGACTGGTGTCGGGTTTTGGATTATGAGAACGACAGCTTTCCAATGTCAGAAAATCCAATAAACAGGACATCATCAGGATTCTTGTTCTCAAGTGTGAGCTCATCCAAAGCAGAAAAAATATCACAACCCCAAACCCAAAAGATGGAAACCATATGATGTGGACTCGGGCTCTCAAAGAATGAGCTCCAGTTCTCTCAGGTCATTCTCTTTGGGTTTATTTCAAGTTTTTGTCAATATTTTGAATCAGGCCCTCAAGGGTCTAGGTTTGGCTTGTTAATTTTTAGTTTGCAGTCCAAAACAATGCCTCGACATGAATGTATTTTATTTTGTACATATTCAATAGAGAAGTATCTCACTTACCAACCATGACAACCTGCTCAACTTGTCCCACAATCTCAATATATTTAGTATCCTCTTCTTGCATTCCATTTGTTGTTTCAGGATCCTTTTTGTCAATTGATAAAGCCCGATTACCAGATTGGATATCATCAATAAAAATTTCAATCTTCTCTGGCATATCCAATGCATCTACAGAAACTACCCAAAGTGCCAACGATGTCATCCACACCACAAGTCCAAGAATCCTCTCTAGGGAAGCCTGTACCTGAGAGGCACTTGCTTGATTAGCCTCAGAAGTGTAATCCAATTCTTCAATTGTGTATCGTAGTGTAAGAAATATTCCATGAATAAAGATGTGCTCACATTCTTTCACCAGATATTTCTCACCCTCTTCAATTCCCATTTTTAACCAGTCAATCTAGGACTGAATGTATTCTCCAATTGGAGTTCCAACATTATTTCTATGTAAGTAATTCTTTTTAGGCCTCTTAGCACTCTTGTGCAGTAAACGAGATTCAAACAATTCAGACTCGAAAACATGATCTTGGGCAATTTTCATAGTCCATCCAAGCTCCTGAACACACTTTATGAAGATAAGATGCAAATCCAATGCTCCTGCATCACTCTCTCTCACACTTGGACTGCTAACAAGATTTTTTGAACACCTGATAACTTCATTAATAGTGACCTTATTAGTGATTCCAAGTAGAGGAGTAGGAAACTATATAAGGATTTGAAATGCATTTTCTCTCAATTTGGCCCAACTATCTACAATAGTTCCAACGAATACTAGTGTGGAATCTACTAAAAGCAGCCCTTGATCATATGGATGGTAGTAACTAGTACCTAAAGATGAAGACGATGCACATTGACTAGACTCTTGCTTTTCCAGTTGATGAATGGACCAAACATTAATCATCACCAATAACACCTCCATAGCCATGCTCTTCCTTTCATAGGGAGCTGAAGGATACAAAGATGAAAAACGAAGGTGGCCCAACCACTTCATAAACTAGTCGAGTTCCCTTACACCTTCCAATATACTCTTAAATCTCAACTGGAATTACTATTCACATCAGACTCAGCTCTAAGCTGGATACCAAGCTTGATGTCTTTGGATTTAAGAACAACAATTCTACAACATCTATACGAAGCATATCATCAGTGTGAGTTAATGAAAATTTCAGCCACTCAACATGCACTTGAACCTTGGACCCTTTTACAAAATCCACAGCCAAGCCATTTTCTTGCTGCCTAATCTCGTCACTATCATCTGAAAACAATGAAGAATTGCAGTACCACTCCATGTCTCCTTCTAGAAAATAAAGTGAATGAGCTACCTTCAACAAATAGATAGTCGCAACAACATTCTGATCAATTGTTAAATCTCCTGGAAGACCAAATTCTCCTTCTATTTCAACCCAACCAAATATGCCATTCATGCTTTTCGTTTTAGTGTCATGGTTGAAAATAAAAGCAAGCATGGTAAAAATTCCATCACCATCTATCACTGACCATGACAAATATTGAAGTCCAAGCTTAAAGTAGGTGGGTAGTCCCTCCTATGAAAAATACATCCCTTATGTGTTTAGTGAGTTAAAATACATAATTATTGCTATGTTATGATTCCATGATGGGATAAATATTACTTTGAGAGAATTCTCCAAAGTTAGTCCATTTGTCATGTGAAGGAAGGTGAGTGCTATTGATTGTTGCTCTTATTCAGAGTGATTTTGATATGATGAGTTTGCTTGTTTGTATATTGATTCTTTTAACTTTTAATAATATCAATGTACATTTTACACATTTATACATAAACAGTGGGTTGTGTAGCTTATGTCACAACCTAATAAAATTTAAAATGTTAATCCAAATTGCTTAAAGAGCATAAAAATAGTTATTGAAATTGGCAGCTGGGAATTCACATTTAGTGATTTTCCATAAATGTCACTTAGCACCCAAAATATAGCAACCCTAAAGATTTGCCATTAAGGCTTGAGAGGAGGCAATCACACAAATCCATGAACATCAATTATGTTTTCATTCAAAGTGGACTCCTATCCATCATTAGCTAGCTTAGCATTCATGACAATGGTTTCCATCCATTGTTCTTGAGCAACTTCTCATTCTTCGAGAAAGCAAGGCAAGAACTTGTCATTTTGACATTTGTGGGTGAGGATGGGCTATGAGAGGCTAATTATGGCATTGTTCATGCATTCTTGTACATCAGAGTGAATGCTATGCCTTGACCTTTCTTTAGAGTGATGCAAGTACTTGGTGCAACACAAATGTTGCAAGAGAGTCCATAATAGACTCTTTGCTTATGCTACAAAGAATTTTACCATAATACTCAAACAATTAACATAGAGGCACCACATCCAACTCCAATTTTTGTTCTTATATAATAATCTTCATATATATATTAACACAAATTAATGAACCATTTTCCCATTAAGAACTTTGTACATGTTGGCCCTGGTTAAACAAGATGTGTTCATTTTTTTTTGTATGAGGAATATGATTGCATATCCAATGAGTTGCAACACTTTTTGAAAACTAGTGAACTAAAGCATTTTATCCTCTTAAAGGGTGACCTTCCATGAAATGGGTGTAGGGGGGTATTGAATGGTTGCATGTCAATATTGAATGGTTGCATGACAATAAGATTGTGTAATTGTTTAGGATATTTTGTTGCCTGAGCATGGTAGATTTTTTTGCTTATTAGTGTGTTTGGAAAAATAAATTGGATTTTAAGCATGTTTGTCTTTGGATTTTATTGTCTTTTATTAGAATTACAAATTATGAAATCTATGTGTTAATATTGCTCATCTTCTTGATTCTTAAAGGGTGCTAGCTCAATGGAAGAGCACCTGCTTTACAAGCAGGAGATTGGTGGTTCGATTCCTCCATGCCCTAATGATATTGCAATGTATTTCTAAAGGTAAAAAATGTAGTAGTGCAATATGGATGCAATATTAGAAGCAATACTAAATGCAAAACATGATGTAAGAGTGGACGTCACACCAAACAAAAAAGTGGATGCAAAATCCGACCTTATGTTAGACACAAATGTGGACACAAAAATGGATGTCACACTAAATGCAAAATTGGATGCAAAAAGAGACTCAACACTAGACACAATTAATGACTCAAAACTAGATGTAATAATAGGTCCAAAACTAGATGCAACAATAGATGAAAAAGTGGATTCCTAACTAGATGTAAAATTGGACATTAAATTGACCACAAAATATGGTGTATTGATGGACATAAAACTAGGCGTAAAACCAGGTGCAAAACTGGAAGCAACATTTGGCGCAAACAAAAACTTAAAACGAGACACAATTTTAGATGCAAGACGGGACAAAACATTGGATGTAAAACTAGATGTAATATTGAATGCAAGATGGGATGCAACATTGGACACACAACTAGATGAAATATTAGATACAAACATGGGTGCAAAACTAGGCACAACACTAGGCGCAACACTAGGTGCAAAATTGGGCTCAAACATAGATGCAGAAAAAGACATCAATCAGGATGCAACACTAGGCGCAACACTAGGTGCAAAATTGGGCTCAAACATAGATGTAGAAAAAGACATCAATCGGGATGCAACACTAGGTGCAAACCTAGATGCAAAATATGACGTAAAACGAGATGAAACATTTGGCACAAACATGGATACATAAAAAGACGTAAAACAAGATACAAAATTAGATGCAAATGGGGATGCAACATTATAAGTAAATTTGGATGCAAATCTAGACGCAATATTGGGCCTAAAATTGGATGCAAACCTGGATGCAGAATTGGACACATAATTTTATGTAAAACATGGTGCAAAATTGGGTGCAAGACTCGATGAAAAACTAGGAGCAAAATAAGACACAACATTGGATGCAAAAATGAGCGTGAAACTGGGTGCAAACAAGGATGTAACAAAGGACGCAAAAAAAGATGCAATAGAAGTTGAAAAATTGGGCGCAAATAAAGGTGTAACATTAGATGCAAAAAAATGGGCACAAAAATGGACACAAAAATGGATGTTAAAAAGGACGAAAAAAAAGATGCAATAGACGATGTTTTACGAAAATGTACAATAGCATCTAGTTTAGCGCCAGATTGTTCACCACAATTAGGAAAAAATTATAGTAAAATCCGGTGCTAAATTCGACGCTAAATCCAGTTTTTGTTGTAGTGTGATCATCCTCATCCTTATCATAGTCTTCATCCTTGTCCTCATCATCATCACCATCATTTTTCATCATCGTTGTCATCATCATCATCATCATTATCATCATCATCCTCATCATCATCATCATCATCATCCTCATCATCATTATCATAGTCATCATCCTCTTCATCATCACCATCATTGTTCATCACCATCGTCATCATCATCATCATCATCATCATCATCAACCTCATCATCATCATCATCATCACCACCCTCATCCTCATCATCATCACCATCGTCATAACCATCATCATCATCCTCATCCTCATCCTCATCATCACCACCATAATCCTCATCCTCATCATCATTGTCATCATCATCATCATCATCACCCTCATCCTCCTCATCATCATCATAGTCATCCTCCTCCTCCTCCTCATCATCATTTTTCATCATCATCATCATCATCATCCTCATGATCCTGATCCTGATCCTAATCCTCATCATAGTCATCATCTTCGTCTCATCATCATCACCATCATTGTTCATCATCATCATCATCATCATCATCATCATCATTACCATCATCATGATCATCCTCATCATCATCACCCTCATCCTCATCATCATCACCCTCATCCTCATCATCATCATCATCATCATTGTTCATCGTCATCATCATCATCATCATCATCATCATCATCATCACCATCATCATCGTCATCATCACCATCGTCGTCATCATCATCGTCATAAACCATCATCATCATCATCATCATCATCACCCCCATCCTCATCATCATCATCGTCATCATCATCATCATCACCCCCATCCTCATCATCATCATCGTCATCATCATCCTCCTCATCATCACCATCATTGTTCATCATCATCATCATCATCATCATCATCATCATCATCATCATCATCATCATCATCCTCATCCTCATCATCATCATCACCACTCTCATCCTTATCATCATCATCATCATCATCATCACCATCATCATCATCCTCATCATCATCATCATCATCATAGTCATCCTCCTCCTCCTCCTCCTCCTCTTCATCATCCCCATCCTCATCATCATCATGGTCATCATCATTAACATCATCATTATCATCACCCTCATCCTTATCATCATCATCATAGTCATCCTCCTCCTCCTCCTCATCATCATCATCACCATCACCCTCCTCCTCCTCCTCATCATCATCATCGCCATCATCATCATCATCATCATCACCATCATGATCCTCATCTTCATCATCATCGTCATCATCATCACCCTCATCCTCATCCTCATCATCACCCTCATCCTCATCCTCATCATCCTCACCATCATTGATCATCATCGTCATCATCATCATCACCATCATTGTCCATCATCATCATCATTTCCATCATTATCATCATCATCATCATCACCATCATCATTCACGTCTTCATCCTCATCCTCATCATCATCAACACCCTCATCCTCATCATCACTATCATGGTCATCATCATCATCATCACCCTCATGGACATCATCATCATCATAGTGGTCATCCCCCTCATCATCACCATCATTGTTCATCATCATTTCCATCATCATCGTCGTCATCATCATCATCATCATCATCATCATCCTCATCATCATCACCACCCTCATCCTCATCCTCATGCTCATCATCATCATCATCATCACCCTCATCCTCATCATCATAGTCATCGTCCTCATCCTCATCATTATCATCACCATCATAGTCATCATCATCCTCATAATTATCATCATCATAGTCATACTATTGATTATAGAAGTTTAACATATTTCAGTCGAAGTTTGAAATGCATTTGATATTTAATATTTTAATATTTGATAAGCATAGATAAATGTAAATTGCATATTCATTGAGCACTAAATCACATATGCAATATATCCCATATGCACTAAATCGCATATGCAATATATCGCATATGTGTTTTGGAGATCATGTAAAAAAGATGCCCGTTAATTAAAAAGCATTCTATCAATCTCACATATGCGATATATCGGAGATGCGCTGTATCACATATGCGATATGTGTTTTATAAAAAATGTTGGGTTGCATGTTGTGGGCCAGGTTTACTGTAGCGAAAGACATAATTCGTCTGAACCTACGCACAAAGAACTGTTCAATGTGCAATTTAATCATTACATACATAATTCCATAGTTTTGTACAGGTTTGGGTGGATTTCAATGGGAAATGTACGTAATAGAGGTTGAAAGTAAGCAAGGAAGGTGCTTACACTAGAAGAAGCAGAAAATTAAAAGGAAAGAAAGAGGGAAGATTAAAGAAATTGTCGGCATTCATTACATGAGAAAATAGCTCCCATTCCCCCTCAATAGATACCTGACGTAGAGGCTGACGAAGATAATGCAACATTAAAGGAAGCTGGTTATATGGAAGTTGATAGTATTGATCCATTAGTAAATGGACAATCTTGTGAAGAGTTCAATAATTATGTTACTCCCGATGCAAATGTGACTCAACAATAACCATGGTTGGTGGTTCAATCTCCTGATCGAAGTTGTTAGCCTGTAGTGGATGTAAACGTCACTCCAGCATTTCAAATGGCAACAAATTTTGCATCAAAACGAAAGAGAACTCCTAAACGAATACAAGTGGATGAGAGAAAATTGAATTCCATGGAAGGTAAGGTGGCTAAATGCACTATCCTTCGTCATTGTTCTCAAATAAGGAAACAATATTTTGATAACAAATCCGAAGCCGATAAATGCCAATTGTTTTTAGCTTTGCTTAAATCTATAAATATGGCAACTGTTAGAAGAAATTTAGTTATAAGAACAATGAAGAATATCGAATCAAGTAATCACTTGTTAAATCTCTTGCTGCTGCATTCACATCGATTGGTAAAAAAACTCATTCACAAGATTGTAATGTGGCTCGTCATGTATTGGCTGAATCAATTGTATGTAGATCCATAAGACAATGCCGTTTACTTAAATGCACATCACAAATTTTGCCTTTACATCCAAAGACACTTAAAAAATATTCAATAAGAAGATACAAGCTTGATGTAGAGAGACAAATGGAAACATTATGGCCATTTAGCGGTAGGTTTCCCTGCAAAGACACGAAGTTAGTTGAAGCAGTGAAGGGCCTAGTGCAAACGTTTTGGCATGATAACATTAGGCCTTGTTCTAACATGAAGGATGTGTTAAAACATCATATGGGTTCTAGAAATAACGAACCTCATGTTAAACATTATCTTGACATGACACAAACTCAACTATTCGAGATGTTTAAATTCGCCCACGTAGAGCTAAGGCTCGGGAAAATATCTTTTGAAAAATGCAAGACTTGGTATGTTAGAATCAATATGATCCGAAACACTTGTTGTTGTAGATACCACATAGAGTTTGGCCTATGTTACCATACATTTGCACATATACGTCATTTTTTGCATCCTAACCATTTGTAGGAATGCTCAAATACAGTACCGCCAATGTCATCTAGAGATTTCATCCATAGCATAATGTGTCAGTGGCAAGATGGGCAGACACATTACTTAAAATAGTGTGTAGACGATTCTTGCAACAATTGTGGTGGGCTATCATTACAGTCTGATTGCATCCATGAAAGTGAATATCAAGCTTTCGGGAATGCAATTGTTGAGAAGCAGAACTATCAATATGAGACATATCAGCTACATGATGGCAAAGAAAGCAGGAAGATTAAATTGGTGACTTCACAGGTAAATTGTTGAATATTGACATATTAATGTTCATGTACACATTTTTTTATGTACTTTATTGACATATTAATATTCATGCACCAGGTGTGAGTATGTGATTTCATTCCATAGATTCGTGGAAAGATCCAACAATACATTCAACATGTCGATATGGCATGGTGGCAATATGAGCAATTCAGAATATGCCAAGACAACTTCCCTCTAAGAACAATACTATTAGTGGTTGACTTTGCGGAAAATTACACCCTACAACCACAAAATTAAATACAAAGTCAATACTATCACTCAGAGCAAGTGAGCATAATGGTGCATATCACGTATCGACATGGGCCAGATAGCAATGAAGAGAAACATGTGATATTGAAACAAAGTCACTTCTACATAATTGACAACTGGACCCATGAAATCCATTACGTGCAACATTGCTTTAAATTATTCTATGATCATGTGATAGCTATGGATATACCATTTTATTGTCATTTCATTTGGTCACATGGTTGTGCTAGACAATTCAAGAATGCATGTGTATTTGAATGGTTGTGTTTGTTGCACATAAAATACAAGGTGCCACATGTATGGAACCACTTTGAAACTAGTCATGGAAAAGGAGAGCACGATGGTACTGGTGCATGCATTAACACTGCCCTTCGAAGGGAAGAGATGAAGTTTACAGGTGCTTGCCTTCGACACGCTGCATCTATAGTCGAATGGTGTGCATCTGTCATGGGAAAAAAAGCAACAAGGAAACACTTAGTGTGAAGAATATTCTGGGAGGTGACAAATGTGTACCGATCACAAACACATTGAGTGAACACAGTGCATGGAACTTGACAGTTTCATTCAATTAGAAGCTCAGACAACTCGGCCCTACAAATTTGGAAAAGATTGAAGGCTTGCTTTTGCAATTCCTGTAGCTTCGGTGAATGGGATGATTGTGAGTATACTAATACCGTCGATACATGGGATCGAGTGACACTTGGCACCAATTTCAATGAGGTTAATGAAATAGACCATTTGGAAGATGATCAGACACATATTTCTACAGACTATGATCACATATCGGATCTCATACAAGCAGGTAAATGAGTAGTACCTAAATTAGAAAATGAATTTATGTATTGTTTACTTGACCTATGTAGAATTTAATTTATGTGGAAATTAGAAATGCAAGACCTTATTTACAAAATATATCGTTAACTCGACCTATTTCCTTTCACAGGTTAGATATATGCAATGGTTGCCCCAAAACATAATGAATGGGGTTCTGACTATTGGTTGGCACATTTCTTAGAGGGGAAACAAACCATTCTCAAACCTATTAAAAATGATAAAAATATTGAATTCCCAACCAGCTCGATGGTTATAAAAGGGGAGTACTTGACACTTGCAGTACAACAGAAAAGGAAGGGTGGGTATGCATATCAGGATTATAGACCAGGATCTACTATATACCACTTCACAAACCTAGTAGTTCGTATAAACATAAAGCTGCATACACTTGGTCACAAAACTAGGTCACATGTACGATATTTGCTACCTCATATAGAGCAAGAAATATTCATGGACACTATTGGCACCAGAGATGATCCACATGGCCTACTTGTATGAGTGCATTGTTAGGTGTGTTATTTAACCTTTAAAGTGAATTCTGAAGCACAATTTCAATTATTTAGCCTTACTTTATTCCCAATGTAATAAACCTGTGATTGACCGATACCATTCACAGACATAATATTATTCAGAGGATACTTGACACTATAAACACGATCGTACAACCTCGGGTGAGTTATCTATAAATCACGTTTGCAAATTTTCATTGGGCTCTTTTTTTTTCTTATGATGTTACTAATGTCTAGCCTTTTGTGTTCCTAGGATACAAACACCATCTACGACACATTGGAGGGAGCAAAAATTGTGTCTTTAGACGCCAACAAATAGAGTTCGGAAAATAACAAGCTCTCGAGTTGTTGAAATTTACATTTCTTGATGTTTCTAGTTTAATATACATTTTATCACATTTCCAAATAATAACACCAATTTGCATGCACCAAATAGGGTTGACAAGGTATGAGATGGAACTAGGGTTTAGTGAGCAATTTACAAGTTAAGATACGGAACTAGAAACACATGGACATGTACAAATCAGAAACCAACTAGGCTTTCATGAACACCAATTTGCATGCACCAACTAGGGTTGACAAGGTATGAGATGGAACTAGGGTTTAGTGAGAAATTTACAAGTTAAGAGAGGGAACTAGAAACAGATGGCCATGTACAAATCTGAAACCAACTAGGCTTTCATGAACACCAATTTGCATGCTATCACTAGGGTTGACAAATAATAAGATGGAACTAGGTTTTAGTGAGCAATTTACAAGTTAAGATAGGGAACTAGAAACACATGGCCATGTACAAATTAGGAACCAACTAGGCTTTCATGAACACCAATTTACATGCTATCACTAGTGTTGACAAGCTGTGCAATGGAACTAGGGTTTAGTGAGCAATTTACAAGTTAAGAGATGGAACTATGAACACATGGCCATGTACAAATCAGAAACCAACTAGGCTTTCATGAACACTGCTGTAATATAACAGATCACAAAGGGTTACCAATAATAAACATTTAAAAGCCTATAGACATATCAGAAACAAGAGACAAGAACACAAATGTAAGAATAACAAATTATATTATAATAGAAGAGTCCATACAATGCACAGAATTGAATTGAGTTCTCATCTGGCTCAACCACCTAATATATATGATTTACAAAACAGTTACAAATAACTACATGTCGGTTCTATCAACCGACACGACCTTAGGTGGCTGAACTAATCTTTAATTAGTCGTTCGATTGACTTAGTCAGCTAGTTGACTAGCTCCTCCAACATCTCCCCCATGAACAAAACTGTTCTTCGTCCCGAAGAAACAAGGGAGGTACTCAAAAAAATCCTTTGGCTATCTAAAGTAGTTATTTATTTGTCTATCCTTTTATGGGATGTGAAGTTTGATAGTTGGTCTTTTCTATACATATACTTCCACAATTGCTTCTGCTGTCATAGCCAACTGATGTTGGAATTCTGTCCAACTTTGCAATATTTTTTGGATGTCGATTGTTAATGTCGTAAGGCTTGTCAGTGTCGACATCTTCTCTTGAATGGAAAGGTCTGCTATCCTTTCCATGTCGGGACCCAAAAAATGGTATTTTTCTTTTTTCATCTCCATAATTCATTTCATTTGTGGATAGATGATGTCTAACTTGTCTAAGCTCATAATTTCCTGTCGCACCCACTGGTGTGCTTGTCACTCGAGATTCTGCAGTTTGGTTGTTTCAAGCAAGATTTGATCTTTGATAGTGCTTCTGAGTGCTTCTTTCATGCTCTTCCTCTTCACCAGTGCTTGGATGTCCTGTCATGTCTGTTGGGTCTGTTGGAAGACTTGCCCATAATAAGTAGGTCAGTCCCATAGTACTCCTATAATGACCGACTCCACCATGTGATGTTGAAGCACTTTGTAAGCTTCAGAGAAGGTTGTGTGTTGCTGCATCAGTAGTCGAGCTATTTCTTCTCTTTTCTCTTCTCTTGTATTTGGCATCTTTATTTTTAGTGCCGACACAATGCTTTCAAACAGCTGATATGCTTTCTCTAGCGGTTTGTCAGTGTCGATCTCTATTGGTTCTGGTATCACAAACTACGTAATATTTCTGCATTTGTTTAGAAACTTGACTTGTTCCCTTTCATTATCATCGATCTCCTTGCATATATTCTAGCTCTTTGTCTTTGCTTCGATGGCCAGGGTTTCCAAGAGTTGTCCCAACTCTCCATCCCTCAACTTTGTTGCGCCGACTGTAGTGTTTGACCCAAGTTAGCTAATGTGAACCATTGTCACTTGTGGTTGATGGTCCCTCTTCTCTCTATCTCTCTTTGGCTTATGCTTTTGCTCTGGTTGTTGCTATACTTGTGTACCTATAAGAGTTAGATTTTTCAGCAATGGGTTGTCTGGTTGGGGATGCGGGTTGAGTATTGTAGGTGGCTGTGTATCTGGTGGATTTTGTATAGATATAGATGTTAATGGTATTGATGGTTGCTATAGAGGTGGTTCAGGTGCAGCTGGTTTGGTTGCAGGTTCTGGGTTGGGGGGTGGTGATGGTGATGGTGAATGGTCAAGTGTGATTGGAGTGGTCGGTATGTGTTCAAGTGTCAGATCATCGATTTGTGGGGGTGAACCTTCCGAGATGTTAGAGAAGAGTTCATCAATTTCTTGATTTATTTATTCCATGTTCTCTTCTTGCTCATTTCCCATCAGTTCATTGGCTGGTGGTGGGGGTTCGGGGTCGGATGGGATGAAGGATGAGGGATGAATTGCGACAACTTGAGTTGTCGTGTCGATGTTCCTCACAAATGTGGATGTTATTACTCCCACAGACCTTATTTTTTGGGGTATTTGGCTAGGTTGCGAAGGAGCAAGCTTTTGTGACCCACCAGTTTCAAACAGAGGCATTTTGGTGGTGATCTTTTGCACAGAGGTGAGTAACTCAAGCAATTTTTTGATGTACACCTCGAAGTCTCTGTCTCGCTCAAACGTCTCCTTCAGGGTGTCCAGCATAGCATTCTTGCATATGTCAACTGGCTTATTGAGGGGAGATCTCAAAGTGTTTCCTGCGTGTTTTTGGTCAGGGATGGTGGTGGGGGTGTAGACACTAGATCAACAACATTTTCAGCCATTGAAGTATTTGTGCTCTTTACCTTTTTTGGCCGACCTTGATGTGCTATTGCTTCAAAAAAATTCTAGAACTGTGCCTCCACCAGAATTTTGCTTGCTGCGGCATCTTCTATGATGTCAAATGGCATGGCTGCTAATTTGTCTTCATATTCTCATGATTCTTCGATGATAAGCTTGCGTTTCCCCTTCCCCTGTTTCTGTTCCTAAATTTTTCTCCTTTTCCTTGAAGCTTCTATTTCCTTTGATAACTTACAGATGTTTTCTTTGGTTATAGCATACTCAGGGTTTTCAGTTTCCATGTCGTCTCTTGGTCATTTTCCTCCCCCTTGTTGATGAGTTGTATCGATGCTTTCTTCAGCTGGATTGGTTACCTTCTATTTTGTCTATGCCCCTTCCTTTGGGCTGTCAGTGGTATGATGGTAATTTGCAGTTGACTGGTGTTTCCTCCAACAAAAATGTGCCAATGTATAACCGGAGTTCATAATCTTCTTCTTTTTCTTGGTCTGTTAGTGGCTTCTCTATTGCTAGGGTTGTCTCCTTGGCCTTTGCTAGTATCAACAGTTTTGTGCCAGATTGTTAAGCTAGCACCCAGAAGATCGTTTTGACTATTGGATAGTAGTCGAGAGTCTTTGCTTTTTCCTTGGCACCTTGCATGTACCAAACTGTTGTATGTTCAAGTTCCAGCTGTATGTGCCTAGTTTTGGGAAGACTTCGTCAGATGTTCTGGGGAACCCTCCATTTGGTTGTCTAGATTTTAAGTTGTTGGAACCAATTTTCCAATAGCACCTTGGAATTTTCCAGTTCCCTCATTGTTTCGATTTGGGAAAATGGTTTGAATCTCAACATATGGAATCTTGTGGGTTCTTGAAACTCCTTGTCCCCGATAGGGCACAAGTAGTACATCACTATCCATATTATAAGGGACCGGAACCTTATAACCCCTCCTGACTGTTGGAATTTTTTGTATATGCCTTTGAGCATGTCAGCACAATATTCATCCAATCTGTAGATTTTACCTGTGTCGGCAATGGTATCCACTGCCTCTAGAATATCTATTTTTAGGTCGCTTCCTCGACCTGTGGGTGTAAGCCTTGTTGCTATGATTTTAGCCATGATTTGTGGCATTTGGGCTTGTATCTGGCTAATCATTAGCACTTTTGAGTTTTTCCTCGATGGTGATCCAGTTAGTTGCTCTACCAGCCCTTATTTTATGTCGACTGGTACTAGGTCACCTTGGTAACTGGATAAACCAGTCAATTTGTATATTACTTCGCCAGATATCTTGACTGGCCTATCGAAATAGAACTTTCCATTGTGGTATTGGCTTATGATGAATTTAACTGATGTTTCCTTTGTACCTCCAAAACTTTCCATGAACGGTGTGTTCATTTAGTTCATGATAGTACTGTGGTTTACCTTTTCTGCGGCTGGGGTTGGTTTCTTGTCGACATAGGCCCATTCCTTGATTTCAGCCCATGTTTTCGCCCATGATGTCTCTTTAACTTTAGCATTCTTTATGTTTATTAGCCTCCTCATTAATGGGGTCTCAACAATTTTTAGTTCCTTAGTATTGGATGCAGCTTTGGTTTGTTTTGTTGCCATCTTGTCAGGTTTCTGTTCAACTTTACTTCACGGTTCTCGATTCTCAGTTTTCTATTTGCTAAGTTGCTCTCTCTGTTTGAAATAATGTAAATGATCCTATTGTTGTCCAGTATTTATAGATGCTGCGTTTGAAGTATTTGTCGATGGGTGTAATAATGGTGAAAGTTATGGTCCAGCGCAATCACTTGAATTTTGTTAATGGTGATTTGATTTACGCACTCATATTCATGAAGACGTAATGTGACTTGCAGGGTCATTGGTCGATTTTGATCGTGTGAGCAGTCAATGGTGGTATGTCGGTGGGTGTAATGTCGGTTGTCGAAGAGTTGATTTCCTATCATCCTATTTGATGGATATTGGTTTTGTTTTGTTTTTTGGATTTTTCTTTTCATATTTTTATAGTTTTTGTCTAACTGTTCTGGTCGTTATATGATTTTTTTTTATTTGTTTTAGTTTTTGTACCGCTTTAGTTGGGCACTATTAACAAGTTTTCAAAATACTATGCCTTGTAATGTCCTTAGTCGAACTGATCTATTGACATGAATTTCTTTGACAACGTAGGGTCCCATCCATTCTATATGTAACTTTTTGGGTTTCCATTTTACTCGACTGTTGTATAGTAATGCAAGGTCCCTTACCGACAAGTTTTTGTTTTTGATGTTACGATCATGCCATGCCTTCTCTTGTTGTTTCTGGATTTCTTGATGTTGTAAAGCGATCAGCTAGTGTTCTTCAAGCTTACTTAATTGCATCAGTCGGTCCTTCCTTCCTTGTTCAACATAGACATGTAAAATATCTGCGATAATAGGTGTCTATTGTCGAAAATGTAGTGGAACTACTGTTTCTTCTCCATAAACTAGTAGAAAAGGTGTTTGGTCAGTTGAGCGCTTGTATGATGTTGCATACACCCATAGTACTACAGGTATATTTTTTGTCCTAGTCGTCTTTGTTAGTGTTACATTTTTGGTAACCCTTTTGTTAGTGTTTTGTCGAATACCTCAATTGCTCCATTCAACTGAGGGTGGTAAGTTGTACTCTATTGGTGGTCAATTTGGAACTAATATGTTAGTGTTTTAATAGTTTTATTGATAAAGTGTGACCCTTGGTCACTGATTAGGGTCATTGGACATCCAAACCTGGTAATGATATTTTCATAGATAAACTTGGCAGCTATCTCGCTGTAACATGTGTCGAATTGCTCTGCCCTTACCCACTTGGTTACATACTCAACTATAGTTATTATGTACTTTTCTCCTATTCTTTTTGCTGGTATGGGAAATGGTACTATGAAGTCAATAGCCAGATTTCAAATGTCAAAATTGGGTTTACTGATATCAAGGGCATTTCTGTACTAGGCAGAGGTCGACCGAGACGTTGACATATAACACATTGGCTTACAAAAATTTTATAGTCTTTGTAAAATGTTGGCCACCACAACCCTGACTGTTGGATTTTCTTGGCAGTTGTGTTTACTTGAAAATGTCCTCCCGCAGGTCCATAATGTGCTTCATACATAATATTATTTCTTTCATGTTCTAATACACACCTTCTGAGGATGTTGTCCAAGCCCATTTTATATAAGAATCCATTTATGAGGCTATATGGTGTAGCTTTCATGGCTAAGATTTTTTTCTTCTTCGTACTCATGCCTTCTGGTGCTTGTCCATCTTCTAAAAACTGAGCTAGTTCCTCTAATTCTACAGGGACTGCTTCTATTCTGAATAAATGTGCATCTACTAAGTCGTCTTCGACTCCTGTCGATTCCTCTCCTGTGTCAATTCGTGATATGTGGTCAGGTCCAAAATTTAACTTCCTTGGTCTGACAATGAATTCGAATTCGAATTCTTGGAATAGAAGTAGCCATCGACAAATTCTCCCATGGTGTAAGGTTTTATTTACGAGGTATATTAGTGCTTGGTGGTCGGTATAAAAGACAAACAGATTAGCTAGTAGGTAGTGTCGATAATTTTGTAGTGCGAAGACCATTCCTAATGCTTCTCTCTCTATTGTTGAATAGTTTCTTTCTGCTTTATTTAATTTTCTACTCCTGTAAACTATAGGGTAGTCCATTCTGTTGTCTTCTGGTTGAGTTAGGTTTGCTCCTATTTCTAGACCTGATGCGTGGAAGTGTACATGGAATTTGGTCGACCAATTTGGAAATATTAGAATGGGTGCTTCGACTATTTTTCTTTTTAGCGTTTCAAATGATATGTTTCATTCTTCAATCCAGTTGAACTCCCGATCTTCTTTAAAAGTTCTTCTAGTGGGTATGTCATATTAGAATAGTATCTTATGAATTTTCTGTAATATCCTATATGACTCAGTAGTACCCTGACTTGTTTTGGGTTCATTGGTGGTTTTAAGTTGAGAATGATTTTTATTTTTGTGAAGTCCTCCTTGATACCCTCTTTACAGACAATGTGTCATAATAGTATCCCTATAGGGGTCAGAAATATGCACTTCTTGATGTTCAAAGATAGCTGAATTTGTCGACATCATTCCAACATGAGCCTTAGCAATTTGCAATGATCTTTCATGGTAGAGTATTTTGTCCAATCGTCGAAATATACTACCATCGTTTTGTAAATGTATTCCTGAAATGTTTTGACCACAATTATTGAAAATACTGCAGGTGCGTTTTTGAGTCCAAAAGGCATAACCTTGTAAGCAAATGAGCCAAATTCACACACAAATGTTTTCTTTTTATAGTCTTCTTTGTCTATTGGTACTTGGTTATAACTTGAGAATCCATCTCTAAACGAGTAGCATTCATGTCCTGCGACCTCATTTAAGATTTCATTTGCATAAGGTGTCAGAAATGGGTCTATTAGTGTAACTTTATTAAGTTCTCTAAATTCGACACAGATCCTTAGCTTGGTTGGATAATGTTTCTTTGGTTGAACAACCATTGGACTTGGCCATTCTGATTGGTCAATAGGGTAGATAATTCCTACTGCAAGCATATTATCAATCTCCTTCTTGACTATCTCTTTGTATTTGTGAGCTAGTTTATATGGTATTTTCTTTACTCGTCGGACATTAGGTTTAATGTCAATCTTCATTTCACCCATTTCATGTACTAGACCTTTGATATCATTTTAGTCTCTAGCAAATACATCTTGGAATTCTTTTAGTAGGTTTACTATTTCTGTTGTTTGTTCTTCACTCTAGTAGTCTCCTATTTTTGCTATTTTTGGTCGATCGTAAGTTGATATGCTGACTTCTTTGGTTTTTAATTTAGCGTCTAACCATTCAGGTGCTCTTGTTTCATTGATTGGTTGACTCCCTTATTTAAACTATGAAAATGTAGTGGGAAAGTCTGCTGTAGTCATTCGGTCAGTGTCTTATTTGTCGGTTGTATCGAATTTGAGCACTGTGCAAATTGGTTTTGTCATTTCGACATGGTTTGATTTCCATCTAAAGCTCTTCCCTTCTGGATTTTCATTTTCCATCTGTAATCTTGTTGACTGTGGTACTGTCCCAGTTTGTATATTATCGCATTTTTTTGTCGGTTGGTCGTATTTTAGGGTTTTGTTCTCTGTCAGTTCTACAAATGCCTTGATTTGTTTTGCAGTTTCAAACAAGTTTTCATCTTGTGGTATAAAGCTGAAGTCCTTGATAAAATTCTCTCTTAGTTAATGCCATAAGAATGTTTCACCTCGAGCCTCTTCCATTTTGTACCATTTTTTTGGTAAGTTAGATAGTGTCGATGGGAATAGGTGTGGCCATGTACGTTTATCCTTATACCCAAGCCTTTTCCATTCTTTTTCACATGTTTTTATGTGGTTTTATGAATCCTGTCCTTGGATGAACATAGGTATTTGGGCTTGATTGGTTAACTTTTTCCCTCCAAATATTTCTATGAATAAGGTTGAAGTTGTTGTCCATGTCTGCAATCTTGATTGATGGGTATCCCACCATCTTGCAGCTTGTCCTATGAAAGTTTCCACTAGGCTTTTGAGTTGGTCGTGTTCACCAATGTTCCCGGATACTTGTTCAATGTGCATAGCTGGTGAGTCTCTTTCTTTATATCTTGGGATTTGTGTGATGTTTACATTTGTTGGTTTCAGGGTAGGATATTCCCTGGTTTTATTTTCAAATATTTTTGGGATGATGGACACCATGAAGCATTATTGGATTGGTTTCTTCTGTACTTTTTGAATTGTCCAGCATCCTCTTGCTTATGTTTCATAATTCTGGACTTCGCAATCATATAATTCTGCATCTAAGTTGTATCCTACTGAATCTTGATTCCCTAAGTGAAGTTCACCATAGACATTAGGTTCTGTATAGTCCTCATTGTTTTGTATCTAATATAGTTGTTGGATGTCAACATATTCATCTATAGGTTCTATCTAAGGCTCTCCTTGGGATGGATGGATAGGTATTATGACCTTTTTCCCATTTCCCTTTAGTTTTATCGTTTCCTTGTCTAAGGTTATTGATGCGTTCATTTTTCTTCCCCAAGGTCGACCTACCAATGCTCAGAAGGAGCTGGATCCTTCTTTAGGGTCAATAATTTCGAAATCGAATTTGGTTGATATTCCTTTTATTGTCGTGTTGACATTTTTCCAGACTCCGATATGTTCAATCAGGCTTTGGTCGGATAATTTCAGGTATATCCCTAACTCATATAGTTAAGGTCTACCCAATTGTTCCCAAGTATCGCAAGTCATAATGTTTACTTGTGATCCAAAGTCAAGCACAACGTGTCATACATGGTATCCTTCAATTTCTAGGTCGACAAGTGGGTCAGCATCACTTTTATCTTTTTGTTTTAGGGTGCAGATATTTTTTGTTTGTTTTTTTGTGTTATTATTGTGTTTTATTTTATACAATAAGTCGATGAATTGAGATACCATTTTATCATTTTGTACTAAGTGTATTAATTCTTTTAGTGTGCCTTGTCGATCATCGTCAGCTTCCTCCTGTCGAGCAAATTCTCTAAATACATGCGTTCCCTCTTTATACAGTTGTTTTTGTTTAACTGGGTTAGGATAATCATTCTTTTCTTTTATTTTGCTTATTCGTGGATTAGCATCCCGAATTTTTGTCCCTTGTGGGGTTACTATATGCAAATTCTTTGTATTGATAATATCATGTTTTTGTACGCACGACAAGACATTGACATTTTTCTTCTTATTAATTTTATCGATCATAGTAGGGAATCCTCCAATGAGTGATCCCCTACTCCAGAACTAGTACAAAATTTTAAGTCAATTCTATCCTTATATGGACAATTTGCATATCGGTGTCCTTCTTTGTAGCATGTGAAACAATGGATGGGCCAATGCTGTCAGTTGTCACGATTCTCATAGAATCGACCTCGACATCCATATCCTCCACGTTGGTCATCGAACCGATGCTCATATCGACGACCATCGTACCTTTGATTATTTTGTTTATATTGATTATTCTTGTTATTCTATGCAACTGCGTTCGTCTGATAGACTGCCTGGTAATTTTGTCGATTTTTTTGGTTTAGGTGGCATTCAACGATGGTATGATTTTTAGTTTCATAGATTGCACACCACGATGCTTTTCCATTCTTCATGTTAAATGGGAAATCTTTTGTGGTGTGTTCTCCATGTTCTTGGAAGATGTCACAAAAACACTTTGTTTGCACAAATCGAACGTCCTATCAGCTGATCTCCTGTCGGTAGTTATCTTTTGAATGTATGGCCATTGAGCATTTCATGCACCAAACATCTTGATTCTTAAGGTTTATCTCTTTTAAGGATTTCTGCATGATCTCAAGTTGTTCTTCCAGTCTATTATCCGTGGGATATGCTCAGAAGTATTCAGCCATTTCCACTTGTAAGGATTTAGTAAGCGCATATTCATATGTCTTGAATGTATTGAAAGGCCTGCAAGAAACCACTGAATTAACAATTGTTCATCAATTACGTAATCGAGTTGGCTAAGAAGGTCTTTCCAGTGTTTTTCATAGTCATGGACAGATTCTGCCTCCTTTTGTGATGTTTTTTTTAATTTCTTAGCTGCCAGATGTTTTGCATATGGGGTTTTAAAGAATGGCAAGAATTGCGCTTTGATTTCTGCTTTAGTTCCTCGAGCTGTTCTTTCAGAAAAGGTCATATACCACGTTAATGCTCTTTTCCTCAAGGCACCAACAAACTGCACCATCTGTCTATCTTCATCTGTGACTTGGTTTTCCTCCCATGTTGACTCACAGATGAACCAATGTCATTAGGGATCTTCGTCGCCCTCATATAGAGGGATATGCACTGATCCGTGACCCATGTCGGAATCGCTGTCACTGTCTTCTTTAGGAGGTGGCAGTAGTGGGGGTGCATTAGAGTAATTTTGGGGTCTAAAATGGGCCTCGTAAGAAAAATAATATAATAATAGTTAAAATAATAAAATAATAGTTAAAATAATAAAATAATATTGATTAATTTTGGAGGAAGAAAGAAAAAAACTACTTTTTGTGTTTGTATTTTCG
>LPNX010291799.1:64599-93720 GCA_001517045.1 Pseudotsuga menziesii
GTGAGGGTAGTGGGTTGTTTTGCTTATTTCTTTGTGAATAACTATTGTCGACGGAACTCTCATTTTTGTCGGTTGTTTTATCTATCATTTCTTCTCCAACAAGTAGTCAGTCGGAGTCATATTTGTTGGATATAGAGGTCTTACCTCCTGGGTAACTTCTATTTGGATATCTTCACGCTGCTCTATCACAAATATTCTTCCATGGGTGATGCTTCTTCATCGACGCCTTCTTCTTGTTGGTTATGACCCGACTCTGGATCATCACATTTTTTCAGGTATTTCTTGTTTTTGGGGTAGTGGGGTCCATCAAAAGTATGCAGTGTGGGTACTCGTTGGATGCGGAATCAAATTTCGCATCCAACGAGCTCTCCCGATCAAAATTTGAGTAAAAACACAATGAGATATGTCGAAAATACGAACAAAAAAATTAGTTTTTTTAATGACAAATATGTCAATTCAACCATTATGGTTGACTTATTTCATTGAAATTCTATTGGTTCTTGAATTCCAACTCACAAAAACTTATTTTGGCACGTTTTCTTATAAGGCCCATTTTAGACCCCAAATTTCCTCTAATGGTGGTGAGGGTAGTGGGATGTTTTGCTTATTTCTTTGTGAAGAACTATTGTCGACGGAACTCTCATTTTTGTCAGTTGTTTTATCTATCATTTCTTCTCCAACAAGTAGTCAGTCAGAGTCATATTTGTTGGATATAGAGGTCTTACCTCCTGGGTAACTTCTATTTGGATATCTTCACGCTGCTCTATCACAAATATTCTTCCATGGGTGACGCTTCTTCATCGACGCCTTCTTCTTGTTGGTTATGACCCGACTCTGGAAGATTCCTTTCTTGGTCTATCCCCCTAGTACTCATTCCTCTTTGTAGTGCTATAGCTCTTTCTCTTCTTTCTTCCCTTCTTTGTAGCCTCTTCTCTCTCTCTATTTTCTATAAATCCACCGTACCTTTGTGTGACACTGTCCATTCGATTTCCTTTTTAGGTCGACTTTTCATCGCTGATGATGGTATCTCTTTTAGTTTACTAGAATCATCTCCACTTTACCCCAACCTACGACTAGCTACCCCCATATAGCCTACCCGACGCTTTAGAAAGCTCGGATAGTTCTGTTTACTTGCTTACAAAATATTCCCACTCTATTTCAGAAATGAATTACTCCCACTTCTTTTGTTTCTCCACCAAGTTGGAATTTTGTGGTGGTTCACGTAGTAATGGAAAAGGTTTGACAATATGACCCACTCCTTTTTCTATCAGGAACTTGAACAACAATGTTGCTAAGGAGCACATGGACTACTCGGTAAGGTCTATATAGAATTTATTATGAATGGTCTCTACCTAAGTTCTTTCTTCTATAGCTTTATCCTCGCATAAATCATGGGTGAACTTTTCAAACCACTCTGACAGGTTTGTCCTTCCCCCTCGAATCAGTTTCTATAGTAGTTGTTGTTCTTTAGTGTCTTCTAGCTTTTTCATCCAAAAATTTCTTCAAAATCTGGGGGACCGATTCTACAAACTTTTCATCGGTTTGAGTAAAGAATATTTCTTTTTCCTGAGAAGTCATTAATATGTTTCTTCGCGCATAATTTTGCAAATAATTTGCTATCTTGCACTCCAACCACTTCTTGATTTCTTGCTCTGATATCATCTGCTTGTATTCATCACAGACATGTACTACTGGCAAGGGAACCAATGTTGTAATCTCACAGATCAAAAAGGGGTACCAATAATACACATTTAAAAGCATATAGACATATCGGAAACAAGAGACAAGAACACAGATGTAAGAATAACATATTATATTATAATAGAAGAGTCCATACAATGCACAGAACTGAACCCAATTCTCATCTGGCTAAACAGCCTAATATATATGATTTCCAAAATAGTTACAAATAACTACCTGTCAGTTCTATCAACCGACACGACCTTAGGTGGTCGACCAAATCTCTAATTAGTCGATCGATCGACTTAGTCGACTAGTCGACTAGCTCCTCCAACAAACACCAATTTGCATGCTATCACTAGGGTTGACAAATAATGAGATGGAACTAGGGTTTAGTGAGCAATTTACAAGTTAAGAGAGGGAACTAGAAACACATGGCCATGTACAAATCAGAAACCAGCTAGGCTTTCATGAACACCAATTTCCATGCTATCACTATGGTTGACAAGGTATGAGATGGAATTAGGGTTTAGTGAGAAATTTACAAGTTAAGAGAGGGAACTAGGAGCACATGGCCATGTACAAATCGGAAACCAACTAGGCTTTCATGAACACCAATGTGCATGCTATAACTAGGGTTGACAAATAATGAGATGGAATTAGAGTTTAGTGAGCTATTTACAAGTTAAGAGAGGGAACTAGAAACACTTGAACACCAATACTTGCATGCACCAACTAGGATTTCATGAACACCAATTTTCATGCACCAACTAGGGTTTAGTGAGCAATTTACAATTTAAGGGAGGGAACTAGAAACACATGGACATGTACAAATCGGAATCCACCTACGCTTTGATGAACACCAATTTGCATGCTATCACTAGGGTTGACAAATAATGAGATCGAACTAGGCTTTAATGAGCTGTTTACATGTTATGAGACGGAACTAGAAAGACATGGCCATGTACAAATCAAAAAATAACTAGGCTTTCATGAACACCAATTTGCATGCGATCACTAGGGTTGACAAATAATGAGATGGAACTAGGGTTTAGTGAGCAATTTACAAGTTAAGAAAGGGAATAAGAAACACATGGACATGTACAAATCATAAACCAACTAGGCTTTCATGAACACCAATTTGCACGCAGCAACTAAGGTTGACAAGGTTTGAGATGGAACTAGCGTTTAGTGAGCAATTTACAAGTTAAGAGAGGGAACTAGAAACACATGGCCATGTACAAATTGGAAACCAACTAGGCTTTCATGAACACCAATTCACATGCACCAACTAGGGCTGACAGGGTATGAGATAGAACTAGGGTTTAGTGAGCTCTTTATAGGTTAAGAGAGGAAACTAGAAACACATGGACATGTACAAATCCAAAACCAACTAGGCTTTCATGAACACATATTTGCATGCACCAACCATGGTTGACAAATAATGAGATGGAACTAGGGTTTAGTGAGAAATTTAAAAGTTAAGAGAGGAAAATAGAAACACATGGACATGTACAAATCATAAACCAACTAGGATTTCATGAACACCAATTTGCATGCACCAACTAGGGTTGACAAGGTATGAGATGGAACTAGGGTTTAGTGAGCAATTTACAAGTTAAGACAGATAACTAGAAATACATGGCCATGTACAAATCAGAAACTAAATAGGATTTCAAAAACACCAATTTGCATGCTATCACTAGGGTTGACAAATAATGATATGGACCTAGGATTTAGTTAGCAATTTACAAGTAAAGAGAGGGAACTAGAAACACATGGCCATGTACAAATCGGAAACCAGCTAGGCTTTCATGAACACCAATTTGCATGCTATCACTATAGTTGACAAGGTATGCGATGGAACTAGGTTTTAGTGAACAATTTACAAGTTAAGAGAGGGAACTAGGAACACATGGCCATGTACAAATTGGAAACGAACTAGGCTTTCATGAACACCAATTTGCATGCTATAACTAGGGTTGACAAATAATGAGATGGAACTACGTTTTAGTGAGCTATTTACAAGTTAAGAGAGGGAACTAGAGACACTTGAACACCACTACTTGCATGCACCAACTAGGCTTTCATGAACACCAATTTTCATGCACCAACTAGGGTTGACAAGGTATGAGATGGAACTAGGGTTTAGTAAGCAATTTACAAGTTAAGGGAGGGAACTAGAAACACATGAACATGTACAAATCAGAAACCATCTAGGCTTTGATGAACACTAATTTGCATGCTATCACTAGGGTTGACAAATAATGAGATCGAACTAGGGTTTAATGAGCTCTTTACAAGTTATGAGATGGAACTAGAAAGACATGGCCATGTACAAATAAAAAACTAACTAGGCTTTCATGAACACCAATTTTCATGCTATCACTAGGGTTTAGTGAGCAATTTACAAGTTAAGAAAGGGAACTAGAAACACATGGACATGTACAAATCGGAAACCAACTAGGCTTTCATGAACACCAATTTGCATGCAGCAACTATGGTTGACAAGGTTTTAGATGGAACTAGCGTTTAGTGAGCAATTTACAAGTTAAGAGAGGGAACTAGAAACACATGGCCATGTAAAAATTGGAAACCAACTAGGCTTTCATGAACACCAATTTGCATGCACCAACTAGGGTTGATAGGGTATGAGATAGAACTAGGGTTTAGTGAGCTCTTTACAAGTTAAGAGAGGAAACTAGAAACACATGGACATGTACAAATCGGAAACCAACTAGGCTTTCATGAACACATATTTGCATGTACCAACCAAGGTTGACAAATAATGAGATGGAACTAGGGTTTAGTGAGCAATTTACAAGTTTAAAGAGGGAACTAGAAACACATGGACATGTACAAATCAGAAACCAACTAGGATTTCATGAACACCAATTTGCATGCACCAACTAGTGTTGACAAGGTATGAGATGGAACTAGGGTTTAGTGAGCAATTTACAAGTTAAGAGAGATAACTAGAAAGACATGGTCATGTACAAATCAGAAACTAAATAGGCTTTCAGAAAAACCAATTTGCATGCTATCACTAGGGTTGAAAAATAATGAGATAGAACTAGGGTTTAGAGAGCAATTTACAAGTTAAGAGAGCGAACTAGAAACACATGGCCATGTACAAATCGGAAGCCATCTAAACATTCATGAACACAAATTTGCATGCTATCACCAGGGTTAACAAATAATGATATGGAACTAGGGTTTAGTGAGCAATGCACAAGTTAAGAGAGGGAACTGGAAATTGGAAACCAACTAGGGTTGACAAATAATGAGATGGAACTAGGGTTTAGTGAGCAATTTACAATTTAAGAGAGGGAACTAGAAACACATGGACATGTACAAATTGGAAACCAACTAGGGTTTCATGAACACCAATTTGCATGCTATCACTAAGGTTGACAAGTTATGACATAGAACTATGGTTTAGTGACCTCTTTACAAGTTATGAGATGGAACTAGAAACACAGGGATGTATGTACATATTGAAAACCAACTAGGGTTTGTAGGGTATGATGTTAGTATTGTAGGGTATTGTAGGGTATGATGTATATTAGTATGGTATATTACAATGGTATGGTATGCTAGTATGGTATGATGTTAGTGTCATAGGGTATTGTAGGGTATGTTATTGTATGTTAGTATGGTATGATGTTAGTATCATAGGGTATTGTAGGTTGTGATATGGTATATTACACACGCATGCATGACTTAGTTTTATGATGTTAGTGTATGGTATATTACAATGGTATGGTATGTTATTGTATGTTAGGATGGTATGATGTTAGTATCATAGGGTATTGTAGGGTGTGTTATTGTATGTTAGAATGGTATGAAGTTAGTATCATAGGGTATTTTAGGGTATGATACAGTATATTACACATCCATGCATGACTTAGTGTTATGATTGTTAGTGTATGCAATTTAGTTAGTGTATGGTATGGTTTTGATGTTAAAAAGTTGAGGATAGCCATAATGTTACAAAATTGATGAGTCATAAATTCTTCCTTTAAGTATTGGAAATTCATAACTTAGCACTCATGTGAACCACACATATCATTATATCACATAGGTGAACCACACATATCATGTTCCAAGATCAATTCAACCATATCATGTTCCAAGATCAAGTCAACCATATATGTATACATTTGAGCCTTGCTTTAAATATTATAGATGTATAGAAATAATGTTACAAAAATTTGCATGCCACATGGACATAATACAAAATAGTGGATGAAAAAGTACAATTGTGTCTATATGAACAAAAATTTACATCTATGTATCCCCCCTATACATTTATTCTATTTACCCCCCCTTTCGTTGCCACTGCTAATGTCTTCGGAGAAGTCTAGATTTCTTTTCCAACTGCTCACTAGTGATCCCCATCGTTGAACAAGAGGGATAGGTCACATCAGTGGAGACTGTAGAAAAACCAAATTTTGTAAGTTAGTTTACCAACCTTGAAAAATTCTATGTACATTTGTTCAAATTCCAAAACCAAAATAACATTTTTACTTACTGTAAGTGAGTAAGTAATGGTGGGTCGTGGTGCCTCACTAACAGCGACCCTGATTGGGTGCTCTTCAAGCACCCCTTGCTCACTATAAAGCTGCATAAAAAACTAGATATGCCAATGTCAACAAATATACATGTACATTGGGGGGCAAGAAGTGGGTCACCAATTTGGGTCTCTCCAAGCACCAAATCAGAGAAAGCGGTACATAAATGTACCTTCTGGCTCGTCAAAGGTGGGTCATCGATTTGGTGCTCTTCATGCACCGATACCTCACTAGAAGTTTGCATAAAGTAACATATATGTCAATTTTAGATAAAATAGTGAATGAGAGACATATATACTACATGGAAGGAAAATGATGTTTCCAAAGAAAGTGAAACATACATGTACCTCGTTGGTGGGAAGAGGTGGGTTGACAACAACCTCACTTTGGTGCTCTTCAAGCACCATTGTCTCAATAGATTCCTGCATAAAGTAACATATGTCAAAGTGATACATAAACCTACAAAAACATACAAAGAGAAAGCATCAAATAAGGGAAAGCCATACATAAATGTACAAAGAAAGCGATACATAAACTTACCTGCTGCCTTGTCAGAGGAGGTGTGTAACTAGTGGACTGATTAACTAGCAACGAAGAAAAGGAATTCTACTTGTACTAGAGAAGAAGCTTGCTTTTTGGACATATTCATCAAACTCACGTTTCTATGTACAAAAGGATAAAGATACAATCAAACACTTTCAAAAAATTAAAAAAGTACATGTTGAATCATTAAACTCAAAATTAAAAGAAAGGAATACATAAACGTACTTGTTGGCTCGTGATAGGTGGGTCATCAATCTGGTGCTCTTCAAGCACCAATGGCTCAATAGAAGCTTGCATAAAATAACATATGTCAAATTCAGATAATAAAAAGAATCATAGACATATATACTACATGGACGAAAACGATGTTTTCAAAGAAAGCGAAACATACATGTACCTGGTGGGGGGGAAGAGGTGGGTCGGCAACAACCTCACGTTGGTGCTCTTCAAGCACCAATGGCTCAATGGTTTCCTGCATAATGTAACATATGTCAATGTGAGATAATACAACGAAAATGAGACATATACATGATGGATGAAAAATGATTTTTCCTAAGAAAGCGAAACATAATTAAAAGCATATTTAAAATAATACCTCTGTTTGGGAATCTACCTCTACATGAGAGGGACTAGGCTGAGATTCAATGTACTCATCCTGATTACCCTGCATAAAACATGTTGTATCAAAATTAGGATGTATTTAATGTTACAATCTCTATTATAAATATCTAAATAAAGTTGACAAATTAACAAGTATAGTTCTTACCGCTAATGGTGAAGAACCAAACCCATATGCAATATTGGAAGCCGCATCAATGTTTTCAACATTGATCGACGGACTATGCGACTCTGGTGTGCCATGGGACACCAATTGTATATTTGTTCACATAATTTGTTAGATAATTAAATAGAAATAAATTGCAAAACAATTGAAAATTTTTGATATGAAACAAAATATAATATGAAAATAATGAGTTTTACTTACAAATCGAAGTAATCCATCATCCCAGAAGTTTGAAGTAGGGCTATAGCATATTCCTCCACATGATATGCAAGGCTGTGGAGTAACACGATGCTCTCAACGCTCTGCATCTCCTGTGTGATCTGTAGATGGGCCGGCCTTAGAAGTTCCAACCCGTTGGCCTACATTTCCTTGGACATCAGTCCCATGCTAAAGCAATGTATCTGCTAAGTCAAATAATGCCTCCTGTGTATCCTCAATCATAGGACCCATAGGAGGATATAACCAAGGGGGTTTTGGTGTGCATGGAGGGTGTGGCACATAGTTAGGATCTGTCCTGGCCCCTTCGCTATCTTGGGGCATCCCATGACAAACACCTTGGAAGCCTAAGATATCAAAATAGTTAACATGTTTCCCTAGGATGAATTCTGCATACAACTTCTTAAGGAAATAAAATGGGATGTCCCTATTCCCATGAGGGTCTTCATCGAAGACCATATACCAACGATCCATCCAATTGGCCTTTATATTTGGTTCAATGCACCAGTCTATGGAAATGTGTGCTTGACTGGTGGATGGAACCAATTCGGTGCTAGGGTCCCATAATAATGAAAATAATTGGTCTTTTGTAATCTTTAGGTCTTTGATGACTTTATAACGCAATCCATCAGAGTAGTATTTCCTCCTGGATTCTCTGTACGAGATAATGTTGTACAGAGCTCCTTGGGCATCGGTAATTGTGTTTGTTATTGTATCCAATGCATCGGCTAAATACTGTCTCAAATGATTCCCCCCTCTAATAGATGAGCTAAGGCACCTCAATGACGCCAAACATGCAACAATCTGTGAGTTTCAATCTTGTTCCCCCACTGGATTTGGGTTTGGGTTCCTGTTTGGGATAGGTTCTGGGTTATTAGAGGGTTCGTTTTCCACATTATCTTCCTCATTTCTGTTATGTGTTAATATTTAGACAAAAAAATACAATTTGTTTTAATTTATCATTTTTTGATTTCATTCAATTTTTTTTATTAAATTTGTTTTAAACAATTATAAAAACTATGAAATTAATAAAAACAATAAAGAATTGAAAACTAATTGAAATGGATAAGAGAAGTTACTTGCCATTGGAGCCAATCCACCTCCAACTCGACCTCCAAAAGGCGAAACACAAATCCCCTCAACATTTTTTCGCCAAAGTGGTTTATCGCTCTCCCAATGCTTCACTGTGCAAATGATATTTGAGGCTTGTGGCCTCTTTTTTTTTTAAGTTTTCAATATCGCATATGTGATATATCGCACTTGTGATATATATATATCATATGCGATATTTAGCACTTGCGATATATATCGCATATGCGATATTTAATTTTTATGATATATCGCATATGCGATACTTCCTTTCGAACCTTAGCCTTGTGTTTGGACTTGGGTTATTCCGAACATACCATCAATAACACATATGCATTCTCGATTTGCATTTCGAAATTGTGTTTCCAATTTCTTAAGTGGCACTAAAAAGTGGAACCAACTTCGTGTGAGCACCCATGCGATCAAGAAAAGCATCTCAGCCCAAAAGGCAGAAGTGTGTCACATTAACATGTCAATGGCATGAAACGATTCCAAGAAATTCAACCAATATAAGAACATGTAAATGTGCATAGGAAGACAAGAAGCAACATTATTTTAAGCACCTAGACTGTAGACTTTATAGGAGGGTTTTGAAATGCAGATATACGAACACTGTTTAGCACAGTTCTTCAACATTAGGGTCATTTTATCGTGCTCTCTAAATTGTTTTCCCATTAGGTAATGACTTTGATCACAAGACTTCTTAGGAATGCATGCACGCGTGCTCCCTTCATTATGTTGAAGGTTTGTAAATTGCTCGTTTTATTTTCATCAAAAACAAAAAATTACATATCTATTGCTCCCAAAAGTCACAATGTCCCTTCTATACATGTAGGCTCATTATATACGAAAATAGGGCTGTAAAGATACTTTACACATTTGCTCATATATCCATGTGAGAAGATGATACTCTCTTTACAGGTTTGTAAATTGTTTGCTTTTTCTAACAAGAACAAACAAATTAAAATAACATATATGCTGTCTACAAAATTACAGGCCCCCCATCTACTCCTGTAGGCCGATTATATACAAAACATGGCTGTAAATATGCTTTACCCCTTTACTCATATATCCATGTAAGAAAAGGTACGGTATCACTACCATCTTAAAGCAAAAAATGTTAACATCTTGTCTTGGCAAGTCCAGTGACCATGTTTCATCTAGTAGGTCCCAAGGTGGTTAAGTGGCATAAGATTAATTGCTATTAACATCATCAATAGCCTCATCGAAGAATATTCCACTGAAATCATTAGCTACTACATGTATAGGCATCGACATCTGAGCTTAATCCTAAGTGATCATCTAGTTTGTCTAGTTTCCACCTTAGGTGCTGGACTTCTTGACCGAGGTCCTTAAATCTTTGTTTTATCTTTTTAATTTCCATTCAGAGTGTCTCATTGTCATCTCTCATTTTCAACTATTCTTTTATGTCACCCTCTTGGTGCTTTTATATCTCTTGAGGTAGAACTTAGATCCCCCTACTTGGTCCCTTACATTGTTTCAGTTGTTTTGTTAGTCTCAAACATGTCATGCTTCTTATGAATGGTATAAGGCTATGTTGGAATGCTTGTTGATTTTTTTTATTTCAACACTAGACAAATTAACTCCTAATATTACACATCACATCTAGCAAATTCTGCCTTGTTGAAGACAAACTCCAACCTACAAATCAGACCATGAAAAATGTAGCAAAATACGAATTTTCTGACCCTACAAACCTGTTGTATGGCCTCCCTGCACGGCCTGTATGGTATGCACACCTGTACAAATTCTGCATGGTACAGTCTATACACTTGTACGGGTTCCACAAGATATCCGTACAACATGTATAGAAATCCACACATTCTAATCCATAGGACTGTGAAACAAAATTTAAGATTTTTTCAATTGAGTATCTAATAACAACTTTTATTTACATATGCAATTTACAAATTCATTCTCAATACACACATTATTTACAAATTCATTATGTATACTCAATTTTCAATTTCCACATTTAATGGCAAGGAATATGCAACTTTGCTACTAAATCTTGTTTTACTTTTGATATATGAAAGGTGGAGTATCATAATAATATCAAATATTTGAGTATAACACATCTACATTGATATTGATAATCATACCTGTTATGTTTAGCCTCGTAAATCTTCTAAATTTCTGGATTTTATAAGGCTTTTCAAGGTTTAAAATTTTAAGATTTTAGCGTCATAAATCTACTAAATTTCTGGATTTTATACAACTTTTCAAGGTTTAAAATTTTAAGATTTTTTTGTCACGTCTAAGTTGTAATCATATAACTGCTCATTATTCTTTCTTTTCGGATCATATAATTGTTCATTATTCTTTCTTTTCAACTATTTGAGGTGTTGTTGGTACATTTAAAAAAGGAGGGATGTTTAACAATGTATTTTCCTTGTGTAATCAATTATTACCATTGTGAAAATGCATAACTTTGATTGTTCGTAATTTTGAGCAGGCAGTCATTATATGCATGGAGATCGCAAGTGTGGCACCATATTCATTGCCATAGATTAACAATAAAATATCACATTTCCAACTGCCAAGAGATTGTCGTTATATTGTAGTCATTATTGTTTGAAAGGTAGGACGACTCAACTCAAAACACAGATTGCATCAAATCGTAAAGCAGAGATTCATATTACAAATTTGTCAAGTTGCCCGCTAAAATGTTGCCGGATCATATCCAAGACACTTACTCTATGAAATTACCATTTGAATGACAAGGAACACCAACATTGGAGAAAGTTCTGATGGAATTATAGTTCAGAAATTGTGAAGTGTGGTTGTCACGATATCTTTCTAATAGTCACTTAAGGATTCCGGACCGGAAATGTTGTATTTTAATTCAAGGTCTGTATTCTCTGTATTTTGGTACAGGTGATTGTTTACGCTCTGGCGTTTAGATCACAGAGTTACGTTTGAAGGATTTTGAAAGTTAAGAGCAATGGGAATCGGATTGGAGGAAAAATTTATGGACAAGATATCATAGAGGTTATCAAATATCTTTTAGTTTCTCTACTCTCTATAGATCCTGTTATTTTCGTAGATATTTTATTTTCTTTTGTTATCAAACTGTTCAGGTTCATAATTTGCTGTCATTAATGATTTTATTTTCTTTTGTTATCAAACTGTTCAGGTTCATAATTTGCTGTCATTAATGTTTAATTTTGTGGAGATTGATGTCCACATAGGGGTATAATTTGTTTTGTGCAAATAGGGTTTTGAAATAGGGCAATGTCACGCGCGAGAACTAGAGTTAAGTTTTTCAATTTTCGATATTGCTTGGGTTGTGAGAAATCTATCTTTCCCTAATTCATTGAGAGTTTCACGTTTGAACAAGACAAACATGGGTTACAGTTGATCAGGATCAATTTATATCATTAATGCAGATAGTAAGGATGTAAAGACCAATTTAAATTTGACCATTGATCAAGATATATTTGTAAATCAATTCATATGTGTAGATGTAAAACAATTTATTGGGTTACACCGTTACATACGTTAGTCATTAGAGTTATTCCGCATAGACAGCAAGGGAGACATCTTTGCAAGATTATAATCGTAGTTTATTTTATGTCGCTCAGTAATTGGCAAATGTACGCTGGTTTTTAGAGCCAGAATTGGCAAAAGAGATTAGATCTCTTCACAGCCTTGTAACAAATGCTATAACTAAAGGCCACAGTCTTGTAACAAATGCTATAACGAAAGGCCAGGCCACCCTATACTAGTAGGTACAGGTACTGGCACTGGCACAGGCTCAGGCTCAGGCTCAGGCTCAACGCAGTTCTTCCAGGCCACACTGTATTACCACTCGGCCTAAAGAATTAGAGCATTCTTACAAAGGAGTCCAAGGAACTTGCTCAGCGGAGATGGAAAGATCAACTAGGCTATATTCGACCCAGATTAATGAAATTGAATTAGAATAAGTTTATGAGATTGAATAAACAAATAAAAAAGGAAAAGTTCTTTAAAAGTCTCGGAGATGCTGCTGCGCATGGATGAGGAGGACGCAGAGGAAGCTGCTCTGCTTTAATTTGTGTGAAATTAATGTAAAGTTCCAGCACAGCAGCCTGGCGAATTTAGGGTTTAAATAAGTCATACAAGTAACCAAAACCACTTCGAACCCAAGGAAGAAACTAAACAAAGACATATGAACAGCACCAAGCGAAGCTACCAGTGATTCTTTGTTCTTTCTTTTTCAGACGGGATGAGTGATTCATTTGGTCGAAATCGCAGGCAGATGGATGGAATTCGAAGGTATGCTGCATATATTAGTGACATCTCTATGTTAATTTTGCAATTACATAATTTATTTCCTATTAATTAATTATTCCGACGATGAATTACGGGCTTATGAAGGGAATCAGAGCTTGCCATAGGATCTGCTGCTGCGCATCGATGAGGAGGACGCGCGCAGAGGATTCAGGTGACTGCGATCTCCACCCGAAAGTGGAAGTACAAAATCTGTAGAGAAGGGGAAGAGCCTTCTGTCCGTGGTCATATGGAAGGATCTGTAGAGAAGGGGAAGAGCCTTCTGTCGGTGGTCATAGAGGATTATGATTCCCCACTTTTCCTTTTTTCCTTTGCATTTAATGTAAGATTTAAGTTAATCCCTGTGATAATGTATTGTTATATACCTCCTCTAGGATGATGTATTGTTATATCCCTCTTTTCTAGGATGGTGGGGCATGTCTTGGCATATTTTTTAATTTCTAAGATTTAAAGCAACCTCGTTTGTGCATTCTAGAAGAACCGCCACAACAATCTAACTAATACGATTCATGCCAACAAAGAGAATAATCATCACTGCAATAAAGTTATTCAACAACAATAACTATTGTGGTGAAAATATAGATTAAGTCCTTATTTTCCTTTTTGTTAGCATAGACCAATAAATGGTTGAAACTTGTACTCCACAATATGACTTGTTGATCAAGGGGGAAACCATATCCAAGGGTATATTTTCCACCAAACCAATGTAGTAACCTAAACTAGGCATCCCCCCCTAAGAAGGACTCAAGTTCAATGAGTTGAGGGAAGAGACTCATCGATGGCTTACTCAACTTAAAAGATAATCAAAGGATCGAGTATAAAATGGGTCTACCATAGTGTGGTGAAGAGACTCATAGATGTACAATGATCACCACTTCTACCCCATAATGAATAGCCCTAGTTAGGCAAGTATCATACATGATAGTGATGAACATTTGCAAACTTTTTACTACCACTCTCATCCTTGATGAAAACCCTTGGTTAGGAGAGTATTATACATGACACAGAATCCCAAGGGCCCAAAAATAACGATTTCCAAGATCAATGAGAATTGACACCCTTGGCTAGGAAAGTACACTTCAAGCCTCTGTAATCGACATATATCAAGCTAGAGTAACTATCAGTCTACTCCGTCCTCAACATAATCCAAAATTAGATCTCTTACTTAAATGACATAATCTCAACATTCCTCCTTGGCTAACACACTCACACAACATTGCACTCTTTTTTCTAATCTTTTAAGGGTGGATTGGTGTCCTCCTAAGAATGCTTCTTGGCCTTGGCCTTACCATTTTCCTACCGGATCACACATGGGGAGAAAGTAGGCTTAGGGGAAAAAATATAAGTGTTAAAAAGTGGGCAAAAGGTAATTTGTAGTTTTCTAAATTAGGATTTTTATCATAGTTAACTTTTGAAATCATTTTTTAAGTTTGTTTCCTTCCCAAGTCTTATTAGGCACTAAAATTGGTTGTTTAGTGTCATTGGACATGAACCTCTTTCCCTTGGATGCAATTTCTAACCTTTTAATAATGTCTCAACCTACATGAGGTTAGCTTTTCCAATAATAGCAATACACATGCATTACGAATCATTATAATCATCGTGGTGTAAAAATGTTTTATACTAGAAAAGTACATGATCATGGATATATGTATATGACATCACCATAACATAAGTGCTCAAAATTACTATTAGGGAATTTTTAATTAAGTGAATACTCATTACAATCATAATGTAAACACATGTTTCAAGGATAAATGTTAGCTAAAATCAACATATAAGAAGGAGATATTGAGTCCTAAGCATCATCTCCTAATAACCACCACTATATGCATAATAAATAACCATTTATGAGAATCGAGATCCACATAGTGGTCATATACTAGGGATGTCACAATTCTTCCCCTTAAAAAATGGCTATGACCTCAATGTCAAATAATCTTTAAACAAGCGAGGGTAAAGATTTATAATCTTTGATTCTAATTCCCATGTGTCATATTCCAAGTGCTACCAATATATGTTGACCCACCCTATGACTCTATTCTATTAGTGTCGTTGTTTAGTATCAACAATTATAAGGGGCTCAACGAGAAACTCTCTTACGTTCATCATCTATATAACAATAATATTCCCACACAAGGTTAGGGATAGGAACATATTTCATAAGCAAGGATACATTGGAAACATATCGAGTCATCACATGAGAGAGAAAGAGGAATTTGTAAGAAACATCAAACATCTAAGAAAAAATCTCAAAATCTCAATAATATCTCTGTCCAACTTCTCCCATTTTCCTAGATGTAGAGGGATTCTTTCTATATTGACTCTAACAAACACTATTTCTACATCTTAGAAGGCTAATTCTTATCTACATAGCTATTCTTCCTATCCTATGTGGTCTTTAGACATTGTTATACATGCTTTATTATATTTTCCATATTTTCTAGGGTGCCACTTTCTTGGGTTAGTCGTGCTACTAGGTTGTGCCTATTGATTCGTGAATTACACTTACTTCCATACAAGACATCAAATCGTTGTTTCTAGTGAGAATGGTGATAGCCATTGTTGTAGGAAAATTACACTAAGGGAAGGTAGTTCTCCAAACTCCTTGGTTGATTCATTACATACATTTTAAGAATATTTTTCTAACTTCAATTGACCTTTTTCATTTGACCGTTTGTTTATGTATGGTAGTATACATTAAATCCTTGTGTCATGAGTATCCCACAAAACAAAATATGCCAAAACTTAGAGGTAAACTTTGAATTGTGCTCTATCACAATTTATTTCAACGTACAATGCAACCTCTAGATGAAGATGTAGGTAATATTGCATGCTCGATGACTAATCTTGACTAGAATGAAATGGGAAAACTTAGTTACATGGTTGAATACTACCAACACCAAGTAATTACCCATAAAAGTACTTGGTAATCTAGATATGATGTCAAAGGATATATATTCTTATTTTCAAGAGGCTTTCACGGAGTTTAACCTCCCCACTTCCACCTTTATTTTTTGACATTCTAAGGACTTGGTCACATAAGTATTAATTTCTAAATTCAGTATTGGCTAGTGGTATTGTTACTTCATACTTTTGATAATTCCTTTGGTATAATGCGTTTTTGGAACAATAGAATATTTTGCACTTTATGAAACAGCAACCCTTTCTACTCCTTATAGTGTAACACATAAGTTCAATTCCTCCATAGTAACACCCAATATTCATATAGGTGGTAGTCATTATACTTTCTAACTTATTTCTTTTCCTAGTAATTTGTATGTAATAGAATTTGGCATAATTTTTGGTACGAGTTGTCTTCCTTGGAGCACATCTCACTCACTATCCTCAAATCCTATTGAACTTGGGAAATTGTTCCTATATGTTGTCTTTGATTCAAGGCATCTACTACCAAATTCTCTTTCCCTTTTATGTGCAATATGCTAGAGTCATATTTGCTTAGGAAGTCCACCCAATGCATTGTCTAGAATTTGATTGTTGCTTAGACTATAAATACCTTAATATCTCATGATTTATTTGTAGTAAAAAAATGCTAATCAAACAATGTCACCGGTTGCATCCATGGAGATGGGTTACAATTTTTGGCAACGCAATTTCGGAAAAACACAAAAATGTACCTCGATCGAGCTTTTTCCAAACCCTCGATCGAGGAGTTGAGACCTTGATCGAGGTTTTCTTAAAACCTCGATCGAGCGTTTGAAAAAACCTCGATCGAAGTACAAGTTCTCGATTGAGGGTTAAAGAAACACTCGATTGAGAGTTAAAGAAAAGCTCGATCGAGGGTTAAAAGAAGCTTGATCGAGCATCTTTAATCGCTTTTACTATAAATAGACGACAAACGTTTGATATAATTCACTGCATTTGTTGGATAGAAAATGGTCATTTATATTCATTTGTAGATATGGTCATGGAGTTATTGGAGTTATAGATATGATTGATCATCTATTAATCCAACATCTATAACTCCAATTACTCCATGACTAATATCTACACATAAAACCTAGAGAAAGTGGTAGTAGTAATGCTTTTACTTGTTTCTTCTTCAAGGTATGTACTAACAAGTATTATTTTTGTAGTTGAAATTATGTTTTATTAAATGTTATTATCATATAATTCTATGTTTGATTTTAATTGAATTCGAAGACCTTGTCCCTATGAACAATACGAGATTTGAAAAACTTTGATTAAATAAATTTTTGGGTGTCCCTATTCGTGTGCACACACAAATATGGGCACTCGAATATTTTTTAGTTAAAGTTTTAAAAAGCTTGATCGAGCTTTTCATTTAATGAAGTCTTCCAAAATATCCTTGGACACCTTGTATTTTGAATGCCCATTTGGATTCATGTCATTGAACATTTTCAATTCTTGTCGAAATGAGAATTAGTATCATGTTTAGTCATATGTTATTAATGTAAATTCTAATGTCATTCAATAATTTACTAGCAAATGTAACTGCAAATGTGTGGCACAATAACAATTTTGAAGAGTAAACAATGGACATTGATATAACCCAAGGAAATGAGGTCATTTTTTTTCATGCTTACATTTTCATTTCTCTAAAGGTACTAAAAATACTTTTCTCCTTCGTATATAATTTTTAATTTTAAAAAACTACAATTATGTGATATGACTATGAATGTAACACTAATTTTTTATCTTAATCGTTCTGTTCTATGCTTCCCTAGGATCTAGGATTTAAATATTTGTCATGAAGATCTATACCATAGGTAGATCATAGTCTCAAGAATCTAGGTCGACTGGACACAACTCGCCTAAGTTCAACTCATCAACTGAATTATATGCATCATTGCTCTCATTGGTTCAATGCAAAAACAATACTATGACAATGATGCATGCGATTCAGTTGATGAATTGAACTTAGACGAGTTTTGTCCACTCGACTTGGATTCTCGGGACTACAATATACCTATGGTATATTGTAGTTTTTTAAAATTAAAAATTATATTCGAAGGAGCAAAGTATTTTTAGTATTTAAAACATTTCACTACATTTCCAGGTACTACATTGTATACACATTGGATATACTGCTGATAGGAATCAAATGATGTTGAAATTCCTTGCCAACCACTGATGACATAAACAAGTTAGATGTTGAATTCTAATGAAAACACGCCATGATACTACTGGAATATATGCATTAAAAAAAAATGCATGTAGTTCGCAGACTCTAAAATTATGGTTAAAGCCCCAAAATGAATCCCTGGCATCACCATCAAGGTTTCACAACTATTGGTTAAAGTTTTGAGTTATCATGCTAGGATGCATTGAAGGGTTTATTGTATCTACGTCATGGTCATTTTGCTACAAACAATAGTTTGTCCACTTGGTCACTGCACACAATATTCATAATCAATTCCATCTATAGTGTTGTTTAAATCCATGTCTCTTTTCAACATAGAGTTCAATGTTTTTGTTAATATCTTTGGTCTAGAAAAAAATAAACTTCATTAAATTTAGTTATAAGGAGGGTCACAAGGTCACATATATGGGGTGCAACATATTATTATCACTACTAAAAAAAAAATTATGAGTTGAGTGAGTTGGCATGTCATGTTTATTTCATCAGTCTCATCCATTTGTTATATTCTTAATGTACTACGATCTAGATGAAATAGATTGGTAATAGGTTATAACTGTCAATTATGTTTATGTACACATTTATCTATACAATGAAAGAATTCTAATTATATGTTCTAGGTGAATTGTGGAAAGATTTTTCTTGTTCCCTAAACCTTGATCCCTCTTTCATAGTTTCAAAAAACTAAATCTAAAAAAAAAAGGACATCTTCCCTTGTTACTGGTATATTTTACTATAGTTATAAGTATTATATTATTGCTCCTTCAATTCTTCTTCTTATGTATTTATATTCTTATCATTTATTCGGATATGAAAAATAAAAAAAATTAAATTCTTTATATTTATTACAATGTTGAGAATAGGTATCCTTCTTCTTATTCTTTTTTATTTTTTATTTTTTCATTTTTTCACTTATGTTTTTTTAAATTTTTACATTTACCATCTTTAAAAAACTATAATTTTCCATTTCCCCTTTATTCTTTTGTAATTTTTCTTTTAAATTATCTTAGATGGGTCCTTGAAACCCATTTTAAAATGTCCTACATGAACATAATATTATATATAATATATATAAGCTAAAGCTTATATCCCGAAAAAATATGCTACTATATTGGTAGTCATGTACAAAGCTTTTTTTCAAGTGTTTAAGAGTAGCTCGATCGATGGTTTATCAAAGCCTTCATCGAGGTTCCGAAAAACCCTCGATCGCAGCATTTAAATACCTCAATCGAGGGCTTGAAAAACAGAGATTTACCCCTCTTTCAAGAAAATCAATGTTTCTTTGTGTCTTCTAGGGGTGTAAACCCTGCCATTCATGGAACACAACTGAGCAGAGTTCATACCGATAGATTCTTCACCGAATCCTCTATCCATTGAGATATCATGCATGCGTTTTGGCATTCATATGGATTTTTTTTGTTAGTTTTAAAACTTACACTTAGAAAACCGGACAACAACTTCGAAGCAGCTCAAAGAAAACTATGCAGGGTAAAATATACACATCCAAAAATTTCGTAAAAATGCGCAGCCCACAAGTCGAAGTGTCCTCTTCAAAAGGGTGTATTTGGTTTCTTCAATTTTTGAAAATAGTGAAAAAAACGCTGGGATGGACACACATGTGTATTAAATGATGTTGAAATCATATGTGGTCACTTTCAAAAAAAAAAAATTGTATAGTGCGAAATAAATTAACAAAAAAATATGCATACCAGAGTGCATTATGTGTAGATCATGCTCATATATATATCTATATATATTTAAATTATTAATATAAGATTGGACACAAGCCACTTATTAACTTCTTCAATTTTTTAAGGTCACACTGTTTATTAAAAGCAAAATTTCACACATTAAATGACATCGGAATATTTTAAAAAAATATCATTGAGAATCCAACATAATATTCTACAGTTTGTTTTTTAACTGCAAGTCAAAATTCACATGGCATATATGCGTTTCGAGGGATTCTATCTAGTAGATGAGTAAAAAATCAGGTTTTCATTGCCAAATTTGGCCAAAAAGTGTTACCCAGCTTCATGGAATCACCCCACCATGCCTTTAAGTTGTGCACTATTTGAAGGAGCTCTAAGTCATGATTTGCATACTTCACTCATGAACATTCAATTTTCTTGACTCATAACTTACTACACTCCCTTAGTGCATGAGTACTCCAATTACTTCTCCACTAATTTTATATCACACTAGGAAATCCTTATCAAGGTTAGGGAGTATGTTAACATAGGAGTTTTGAGCAGTCTCTTAATTTATTGAAATATTTCCTCATGCATGGTTTCCTAGAAGAAATTGACTCATTTTTTCCTACAATTTTGATAAAGGGCTTGCAATATTCAAGCAACATTTAACAAAACTTTGATAGTAGCTACGTAATTGTAGGAAATCTCTTAAATTTGATTTGTTCTTTGGATTTCGCCAACTAGATATGGATCCTATATTCTTGGGGCCCAGTTCTAGTGATTTCTTAGATATTATGTTCCCAAGACATTGGATTTCATTCTTGAATAAATCACACATACTTAGCATAACATATCACTGGTGCTCTCACACAACCTTTTTAACACCATAGGGAGATTCTCTTGGTGCTCCTCCTGATTCTTAAAGTAAACCAAGTTTTTGTTAATCAATACCAATACATACATATCAAAATACTTTTTCTATCCATAATCATTTAGCCTCATGAAAAATGTAGCCTGGGCATTGATCAGTCTGAAATATAAGGTTGGGAACTTAATGTCCATATATAGTCTAGAATTTAATCTTTAGTATGCCAACATGTTTAACTTTATTTCAGGGCATCTATTTCCTTAATCTAATTTTGAAAATTAACACCTCCCCCTTGAGTTGATCTAATGAAAAATCAATCCTTGGAAAGGGGTATTCACTCTGTTCCTTTGTTCAACATCCTATAATCAATGCACATATGAGAGGTACCATACTTCCTAACAAATAAAATGAGAGATTCCCAAAGTTGAGCGCTCGGGTGGATGTATCTACACTACTTGTATATGTTTAGTGATGGTCATGTGATTGAGTTAAGGATGTAAGTAGTAAAAGAGTTGTATAGTGCAACCGGTTCAAGAATAAATTAGTAGAAGGTTACGCTCAAGATGATGAAATTTTTTGGGAATGAGATAGTGGATAAATTTGTGGATGTTATAGGACAACATCCATGGAGATAGAGGATGATTTGGATGATTTTTGTTGGAGTATATTGTGCGATGATAAATTTAAGGAGAGATAGACAAGGACGTATGTGGTGTTCATGTATTCGTAGGAAGTTATCTGACTTCAACCTTATATAGATCCTCTACTGATCTTAGGATTGATGGTTACCTGAGATAGTATTTGAGGCATTCCAGTGAGATGGGTCTATGGCCATACGGAGATCCACGGTATAGGTTCTTTATTATATAGAGGTATTGAAAACATGAGAATGTTGCAATGAGTTAGGTCATCACTGATACATATTACAACAGTATGGATAATATCAGCCGTACCATCAAAAACTACTGCATAATTATTAAAATTTTGATAAAAAAAAGTTTTGGGTACCACAATGATTGTTGTAAATATGATGCAAGTTCTTCACATGTCGAAATTACGATGATAATTCTATCTTTGTTGGAATTTTGACGATCCTAACAATTTGATAAGGTACCCACTTGATATGGTTTAACAATTATTAACTTTTCCCTTTATCATCTTTGACATGGTCTACATTTGTTGAAACTGTGAAAAATTTGATGTACTGCATAATTATTTATGCTTGAGAGAGATTTAGCAATTTTGTTTTAGGTGTAACATTTGTTAAATATTTTTTGGTCATTTTTTGACACATGAAATAGTTTTTTTTGTATCTACTTATTTTAGATCCAATTTTTGATCTACATAGCTTGGATTTTTTACTTTGAAGGTTTTAAATTTTTAGTACTTCTTTATCTCCTTTTAAATACCCACATTTGGTACCTAATCCTTATACCCAGGGAAATAAATTGTTATGTAGGAAATAACTATAAACATTCTACTCAATTAGATTTAATGACTATATTTACAATTAAAGAAACTATATTTGTTTTAAGATTTTGTTTTAGGAATGGGTTTAGACTAGACATAAATTGAAAGGTGCGAGGTTAGAATTGAGTATTGTTAAAAAATACTCAAGGTGTTAAGGTAGAATTAAACATTGTGAAAATTGAATGATCGATTTAGTCACTCTAGAAGGAAAAGTTTCCAATTCCCAATTGATAAAGTACATTAAATATTAAATATTAATTCTAAAGACAACAAACCATAACAACCAATTGTAATTTCTATTCCTTGAGAAGCATGACATTTTCTTTGTAAAGGTTACCATTTTTACCATAAGAATATATTTGTATATTGTACTTATAGTTATTCAATGCATCTTGTTTTAATAGGTAATTACAATGACATATTACATTACTCCTGAAGAAAATGAAATGATGCTTGGTTGGATAAGGAAAGCATTGGAGGAAAAGGGTGATGGGAAATGTTATTGCCCTTGCATTCAATACAGGGGCTTGAATAGAGGAATTATTTTAAAAACAATAGATAAAAAGCATTGTAGGAAATATGGGAACACTGAAGGGGGGTATGATTATCATCCCTTGGTAAGTGATTCATTATATGTCTTTGTATTGATTGTATTTATAAAAATTTGTATCATTTTAATATTTTTTATGTACACTAATTTTATTTGATTGTTTTAATTATAAAGGCAAAGCATCCTAGGTGTGTTCTGAATAATGTGTCAAGTAGAAATAGAGAATAGTATTGTACAAGTTGAGGAATATGGATCAAATATTGAAGATCGATTTAATACTATGGGAGAAGATGGCACTAATAATGCAATTGAGGATGACGGGATAAATTGATTGATCTAGGACACCCACACAACGTAGCACTGTTTTTTCTAATCTCTAAAGCGTGTACTAGTTTCCTCCCAAGAATGATTCTTGGACTTCCCATTCCCCTACCATATCACACATGCAGAGAAGATAGGTTCAGGGGAAAAATATATGTGGTACAAAGTGGAAAAAAGGAAAGTTTTAGTTTTTCTAAATTATGGTTTTTATCCTAGTTAACTTTTGAAATCACTTTTTAAGTTTGTTTCCTTCCCAAGTCTTATTAGGAACTAAAATCGGGTGTTTACTGTCATTGGACAGAAATCTCTTTCCTTTGGATGCATTTTCTAACATTTTCGTAATGTCTCTAACTACATGAGGTTAGATTTTCCAATAATACCATTACACATGCATTACAAATCATTATAATCATCGTGGTGTAAATTTTTTTATCATAGAAAATTCCATGATCATGGATATATTTGTATGCCATCATCCTAACATAAGTGATCAACATTACTATTAAGTATTTTTAATTAAGTGAATACTCATTAAAATCATAATGTAAACACATGTTTCAAGGAGAAATGTTAGTTAAAATCATCATATAACAAGGAGATATGTTGAGTCCTAAACATCATCTCCTAATAACCACCACCAGATACATAATAACTAATCATTTATGAGAATCAAGATCCACATAGTGGTCATATACTAGGGTTGTCATAATCCTCCCCCTTAAAAAATGGTGACAAACTCAATGTCGAATCATCATTAAACAAACAAGGTTAAGGCTTTATATTATTTGATTCTAATTTCCATGTGTTTTATTCCAAGTGCTAGCAATAGAATTTCAACCACCCTATGAATCTATTCCCTTATTGTGATTGTTTAGTATCAACAATTAACAGGGGATCAACGAGAAACTCTCTTATGTTCATCATCTATATAGAAACAAAATTCCCATAGATGGTTAGGGTTAGGAACATATTTCATAAGCAAGGATACATGGGAAAAATCTAAAGTCATCACATGTGAGGGAAAGATAAATTTGTAAGAAATGGCAACCATCTAAGAAAAAATCTCAAAATATCAACAATATCTAAGTCCAACTTCTTCCATTTTCCTAGGTGTAGAGGGATTCTTTCTATATTGACTCCAAGAAACACTATTTCTAGAACTTAGAAAGTCCATTTTGGTCTCTTTTGATATACATAGCTATCATTCCTACCCTATATGTTCTTTAGACCCTGTTATGCATGCTTTACTATACTTTCAAAATTTTCTAGGGTGACACTTCCTTGGGTTAGTCATGCTGCTAGGTTGTGCCTATTTATTCATGAATTAGACATGCTTCCATACAAGACCTCAAATCAATGTTTCTTGTGATAATGGTGATACCCATTGTTGTAGGAAAATTACACTAAGGGAAGGTATTCCTCCCAACTCCTTGGTTGATTCATTACATCCATTTTAAGCATATTATCCAAACTTCAATTGACCCTTTGCATTTGATAATTTGTATATGGATGGTAGGATACATTGAATCCTAATGTCATGCATAGCTCACAAAACAAAATATACCAAAAATTAGGGGTAAAATTTGAATTGTGCTCTATCACAATTGATTTTGGCACACAATGCAACATCGAGATGAAGATGTAGGTGATATAGCATGCTTGATGAGTAATCTTGACTAGAATAAAATGGGAAATCTTGGTTAGATGGTTTACTACTACCCAAACCAAGTAATTATCCCTAAAAGTACTTGGTAATCTAGATATGATTTCCAAGGAGATTTATTCCTATTTTCAAGAGGCTTTGGGGGAGTTCAACTTCCCCATTTACACATTTATTTGCTGACATTATAAGCACTTGATCACATAAGTATTAGTTTCTAAATTCAGTACTTCATATTTTTTATAATTCCTTCGGTGTAATGGTTTTTTGGACATATGTTGCTTCATGAAGCACTAGCCTTTTTTACTCCTTATAGTCTAGAACATAAGTTCAATTCCTCCTTAGTAACACCCGATATTCAACTAGGTGGTACTAATTATACTTTCTAACTTATTCCTTTGTCCAATTCTTCCTATGTAATAGAATTTGGCATACTTCTTGATACCGCTTGTCTTCCTTGGAGCACCTCATGATCACTATCCTCAAATCCTATTGAACTTGGGAAATTTTTCGTATACGTTGTCTTTGATTAAAGGCATATACTACCAAATTATCTTTCCCTTTTATGCACAATATTCTAGAGTCATAGTTCCTTAAGAACTCTACCTAGTGCCATTTTCTAACATTCAATTGTTGCTTTAATGCCTTAATGTCTAATGATATGTTTACAGTAAAAATAAATGCTAATAATATAATGTCCCCATGCCTTTAAAGAGTGCACTAATCCAAGGAGATCCAACTCATGACTTGGGTACTTCTACTCATGAACATTCAATTTTCTTGACTCATAGATTTCTACACTCCCTTACTGCATGAGTACTCCAATTACTTCTCCACTAGCATCAGTGCACACTAGGAATTCTTTATCAAGGTTAGAGAGTATGTTAACATAGCATGGTGACATTATATTATTAGCAATTAGTTAACTCTTCCCCTTTATTTATTATCAATTTAGCTAACTCTCCCCCTTTATTTGAGCCAATGAACAATCAATCCTTGGAAAGGGGTACTTGCTCTGTTCCTTTTTTCAACATCCTATAATCGATGCACATTCGAAAGGTTCCATATTTCCTAACAAATAATATGGGAGCTTCCCAAAGTGGAGCACTTGGGTGTATGTATCTACACTACTTGTATATAGATAGTGATAGTCATGTCATTGAGTTAAGGACATGATCCATAACAGAGGCTCTATAGTGAAACAAGTTCAATCATAAATTAGTAGAATTTTATGATTAGGATGAGGAACATTTGTGTGGGTGAGATAGTGTAGAAATTTGTGGATGTTATAGGAAAACACCCATGGAGCTAGAGGATGATGTCGATGAGTTATTTTGGAGTATATTGTGCGATGATCAAGTTAAGGTGAGATAGATGAGGACATGTGCATTTTTCATGTTTTGGTAGGTAGTTAGTCACACTCAACCTTGTCTGGATCCTCAACTGTGCTTAGGCTTGATAGTTACCTGGGATAGTATTTGAGGCATTATTGTAAGATGGGTTGATGGCCATAGGGTGATCCATAGTATAGGTTCTTTCTTAGATAGATGAATTGAAAACATGAGTATGTTGGGAATATTTACGTCATCACTAATATATATTACAATGATACGAATACAATCAATTGTACCATTGAAAATTACTACATAATTATTAAAATTTTGATAAAAATATTATGGGCACCACGATGACTGTCATAAATTCTATGCATGTTATTCCATTAGAGGAATTTTGGGGTCTAAAATGGGCCTCCTAAGGAAAATAATAAAATAATAGTTAAAATAATAAAATAATAGTTAAAATAATAAAATAATAGTTAAAATAATAAAATAATAGTTAAAATAATAAAATAATATTGATTAATTCTAGAGGAAGAAAGAAAAAAACTACTTTTTGCGTTCGTATTTTCGACATATCTCCCTGTGTTTTTACTCAAATTTCGATCGGGAGAGCTCGTTGGATGTGGAATTTGATTCTGCATCCAACGAGTACCCACACTGCATACTTTTGATGGACCCCGCTACCCCAAAAACAAGAAATACCTGATCTACATAGCTTGGATTTTTTCACATCCAATTGTCGATCTACATAGCTTGGATTTTTTTTAATTTAAAGGTTTTAATTTTTTAATATTTTTTCTCTCTTTTTAAATACCCACATTTGGTCCCTAACCCTTAGACCCAGGGACAAATTATTCTGTAGGAAATGAGTATAAACAAGTCTACTCAATTAGAATTAATGACTATACATTATATTAAAAAAACTATGTTTATTTTAGGATTTTCTTTTAGGAATGGGTATCAACTAGACATAAATTGAAAGGTGTGAGGTTAGAATTGAGCACTGTTAAACAATACTCAAGGTGTTAGGGTAGAATTAAAAGTTGTAAACAATTGAATGATTGATTTAGTGATCTAAAATGCCAAGTTTCCAATTCCCTTTTGATAAAATATTTTAAATATAAAATATTGCTTCTAAAGAAAACAAACCATAACAACCAATTGTAATTTCTATTCCTTGAGAACCAATATGTTTTCTTTGTAAGATTTAACGTTTTTAATACAAGAATATATCATATATTGTACTGATAGTTCTTCAGTGGACTTTGTTTTAATATGTAATTACAATGCATTATTACATTACTCCTGAGTAAAATGAAAGGACGTTTGGTAGGTTAAGGGAAGCATTGGAAGCAAAGGATGGTGGTAAATTTTATTGCCCTTACATGCAATGCAGGGTCTTGAATAAATGAAGACTTTAAAAAAAAATAGCTAAAAACATTGTAGGAAATATGGGAACACTGGAGGGGGGTATGATTATCATCCATTGGTAAGTTATTCATTATATGTTTTTGTATTGATTGCATTTATAAAAAAAAATGTATCATTTTAATATTTGTTGTGTACACTAATTTTATTTGATTGTTTTAATTATAAAGGAAAAGCTTCCCAGATGTGTTCTGAATAATGTGTCAAGAAGTAGTAGAAAATACTATTGTAAACAATATTGTGTATATCATAGCAAAACACACCGTCTAAACTGAGCATATTGATAGAGTTCTAGAGGACAGGCAATAGGCCTGGTTTATTTGTCCTAGCAAATAGGATCGGTAGTCTGAAGCTATTTCTGAACATAATGCCAAACCTTATTCCCGCCTATTTTTTGTAATTTAAAATAATGCATATGCATTATAGCTTATTCATATCGCATATGCGATATAGCGCATATGCTGTAAAATACCTTTTATCTCTTAAAGCTACCAACCATTCAAGAAGTCCAAGACACAGATCACATTTTCAAAACCAGCGCATACAGCCACTTGGTCCAGTCATATACCACCAGTTACATCAAATCACTTTCACCGATCTGGGAAAAAAAAACAAGAACTCCCCAGTGATACACCTCAGTTCTTTTCATGTACTTATCCCATCCCTAAAAGGCCAATATTAATATCTAAGCAGGGATTCAGACATTGACTTCACTGATCTACTATCAAAATGCATCAAGGGTATTAACATCCTAAGGATCAAGGAAGATCTTAGCTCCTTTCCAAAGGGACCAATGCAATGCCGGCTAATAAGAGTCTTTTTCTGCCATAGAGGTCTTTACATAAATCAACACCTCTATGAAAGGTATTCATGTAGAGGTTTGAACCACTACGTTTGGCTCTTTCCCCCTCCAAGTCATTGTTGAGGGCCATTGCAGGCACCCCTCCAGCTGCCCCTTTCTCCTTTTTTTTTCTCCTCCCCAACAGTCAATTCACTACGGGTATTTATAGAATGAGGGAATTGTTGGTAGTCACCTGCGTTTTCCCCCTCTATCAGCACCTAAGCATGCCCTAAATTACCTCCTCCATCGTAGCTGGGCTTGTTGAGGCAATTAAAAACAGTTGGTTCAACGCCTCTTAACACCAATCGTGGGGAGTAATTAAAAGGCCTTCATACTTCTAATAACCATTTCCACCATTATTTCCATAATCAAAGGAAAGTTAATGATGAGTATCTCATATGTCTATCGGTGAATAAATATCCTGTAACGGCTCCTAAACTCATGGCCAATACAGAGGATAGAATCATATTCTATTTAATATGGGTATTCGTTCTTACAATGGTTATCCATATGTAATAAGGCACATATATATATGTAAGCGATTGCCTCTGTTATATATTTCTTTACTATATGGTGTTCCAATTTTCTCACTATATAATTCATTTCATATATATATATATATATATATATATATATATATATATATAT
>LPNX010291799.1:103714-165226 GCA_001517045.1 Pseudotsuga menziesii
CAACTGTTCGAGATGTTTAAAGTTTCCCGTGTAGAGCTAAGGCTCGGGAAAATATCTTTTGAAAAATTCAAGCCTTGGTATGTTAGAATCAATATGATCCAAAACACTAGTTGTTGTAGATACCACATATATTTTGACCTATATTACCATACATTTGCACATATACGTCGTTTTTTGCATCCTAACCATGTGAAGGAATGCTCAAGTACAGTACCACAAATGTCATCCAGAGATTTCATCCATAGCATAATGTGTGTGAGGCAAGATGGGCAGACACATTACTTAAAACAATGTGTAGACGATTTTAGGTGGGCAATCATAATGGTCTGATTGCATCCATGAAAGTGAAGATCAAGCATTTGGGAATGCAATTGTCGAGAAGTAGAACTATCAGTATGAGACATATCAGCTACATGATGGGAAAGAAAGCAGGAAGATTAAATTGGTGACTTCATAGGTAAATTGTTGAATATTGACATATTAATATTCATGTACACATTTTTTATGTGGTTTATTGACATATTAATATTCATGCACCAGGTGCAAGTATGTGATTTTATTCCATAGATTCGTGGAAAGATCCAACAGTACATTCAACATGTCTATATGGCACGGTGGCAAGATCAGCAATTCAGAATATGGCAAGACACCTTCCCTCTCAAAACAATACTATTAGTGGTTGAATTTGCGGAAAATTACACCCTACAACCACAAAAATGAAATTCAAAGTCAATACTATCACTCAGAGTAGGTGACCATAATGGTGCATATCATGTATCGACATGGGCTCGATAGTAATGAAGAGAAACGTGTGATACTGAAATAAAGTCACTTCTACATAAGTGACGACTGGACCCATAACATCGATTACGTGCAACATTGCTTTAAATTATTTTATGATCATGTGATAGCTATGGATATACCATTTTATCGTCATTTCATTTGGTCAGATGGTTGTGCTGGACAGTTCAAGAATGCACATGTATTTGAATGGTTGTGTTTGTTGCACATAAAATACAAGGTGCCACATGTATGGAACCACTTTGAAACTGGTCATGGAAAAGGAGAGCATGATGGTACTGGTGCATGCATTAAAACTACCCTTCGAAGGGAAGAGATGAAGTTTACAGGTGCTCACCTTCAAGACGCTGCATCTATAGTCAAATGGTGTGCATCTGTTGACATGGGAGAACAAGCAACAAGGAAACACTTAGTGCGAAGAATATTCTAGGAGGTGACAAATGTGGACCGATCACAAACACATCGAGTGAACACAGTGCATGGAACTCAACATTTTCATTCAATTAGAAGCTCAAACAACTCGGCACTACAAATTTGGACAAGATTGAAGGCTTTCTTTTGTAGTTCCTATAGCTTTGGTGAATGGGATGATTGTGAGTATACTGATACCATTGATACATGGGATCAAGTGACACTTGGCACTAGTTTCAACGGGTTTAATGAAATAGAGCATTTGGAAGATGATCAGACACATATTTCTACAGACTATAATAACATATCGGATCTCATACAAGCAGGTACATGAGTAGTACCTAAATTAGAAAATGCACTTATGTATTGTTTACTCGACCTATGTAGAATTTAATTTATGTGGAAATTAGAAATGCAATACCTTATTTACAAAATATATTGTTAACTCGACCTATTTCCTTTCACAGGTCAGATATATGCAGTGGTTGCCCCAAAACATAATGAATGGGGTTCTGAATATTGGTTGGCACATTTATTAGAGGGGAAACAAACAATTCTCAAACCTATTACAAATGATGAAAATATTGAATTCCCAATCATCTCGATGGTTATAAAAGGGGAGTACTTAACACTTGCAGCACAACAGAAAAGGAAGGGTGGGTATGTATATTAGGATTATAGACCAGGAGCTATCGTATACAGCTTCACCAACCTAGTAGTTCGTATAAACATCAAGTTGCGTACACTTGGTCACAAAAATAGGTCACATGTATGATCCTTGCTACCTCATATAGAGCATGAAATATTGATGGACACCATCGGCACCAGAGATGATCCGGATGGCCTACTTCTATGAATGCATTGTTAGGTGCATTATTTAACATTTAAAGTGAATTCTGAAGCACAATTTCAATTATTTAGCCTTACTTTATTCCCAATGTAATAAACCTATGATTGACTGATACCATTCACAGACATAATATTATTCAGAGGATACTGGACACTATAAGCACGATCGTACAGCCTCGGGTGAGTTATCTATAAATCACGTTTGCACATTTTCATTGGGTTCTCTTTTTTTTCTTAGGATGTTACTAATGTCTAGCCTTTCGTGTTCCTAGGATACAAACACCATCTATGGCACATTGGAGGCACCAAGAATGGTGTATTTAGACGTCAACAAATAGAGTTTGGAAAATAACAAGCTCTCGAGTTGTTGAAATTTACATTTCTTGAGGTTTTTAGTTTAATATACATTTAATTACATTTCCAAGTAATAACACCAATTTGCATGCACCAACTAGTGTTGACAAGGTATGATATGGAACTAGGGTTTAGTGAGCAATTTACAAGTTAAGAGAGGGAACTAGAAACACATGGACATGTACAAATTGGAAACCAACTAGGCTTTCATGAACACCAATTTGCATGCACCAACTAGGGTTGACAAGGTATGAAATGGAACTAGTGTTTAGTGAGCAATTTACAAGTTAAGAGACATAACTAGAAACACATGGCCATGTACAAATCGGAAACCAACTAGGATTTCATGAACACCAATTTGCATGCTATCACTAGGGTTGACAAATAATGAGATGGAACTAGGGTTTAGTGAGCAATTTACAAGTTAACAGAGGGAACTAGAAACACATGGCCATGTACAAATCAGAAACCAACTAGGCTTTCATGAACAACAATTTGCATGCTATCACTAGGGTTAACAAGCTATGCAATGGAACTAGGGTTTAGTGAGCAATTTACAAGTTAAGAGATGGAACTAGGAACACATGGCCATGTACACATTGGAAACCAACTAGGATTTCATGAACACTGATGTAATCTCAAAGATCACAAATGATTACCAATAATACACATTTAAAAGCATACAAACATATCAGAAACAAGAGACAAGAATACAAATGCAAGAATAATAGATTATATTATAATAGAAGAGTCCATACAATGCACAGAACTAAACCCAGTTCTCATCTGGCTCAACAGCCTAATATATATGATTTACAAAATAGTTACAAATAACTACCTGTCTATTCTATCAACTGACATGACCTTAGGTGGCCGACCTAATCTCTAATTAGTCAGCCAATCGACTTAGTCGGCTAGTCGACTAGCTCCTCCAGCATCTCCCCCACGAACAAAATTGTTCTTCGTCCCAAAGAAACAAAGGAGGTACTCAAAAAAATCCTTTGGCTGTCTAAAGTAGTTATTTATTTGTCTATCATTTTATGGGCTATGAAGTATGATAGTTGGTCTTTTCTATACACAGACTTCCACAATTGCTTTTGCTATCGCAGCCAGCTGATGTTGGAATTGTGTCCAACTTTGCAATATTTTCTAGATGTCGATTGTTAATGTTGTAAGGCTTGATAGTGTCGACATATTCTCTTGAATGGAAAATTCTGCTATCCTTTCCATGTTGGGAACCAAAAATTGGTCTTTTTATTTTGTTGTCTCCAAAATTCGTTTCATTTGTGGATAGATGATGTCTAACTTGTCTAAGCTCGAAATTGCCTACTACACCCACTGGTGTGCTTATCACTCAAGCTTATGCAGTTTGGTTGTTTCAAGCATGATTTGATCTTCAATAGTGCTTCTGAGTGCTTCTTCCGAGCTCTTCATCTTCACCAGTGCTTGGATGTCCTGTCATGTCTGTTGGGTCTGCTAGAAGACTTGCCCATAATAAGCAGGCTATTCCATAGTACTCCTTCTGTGATGACCGACTCTTCCATGTGATCTTGAAGAACTTTGTAAGCTTCAGAGACGGTTGTGTGCTGCTGCATTAGTAGTCGAGTTGTTTCTTCTCTTTTCTATTCTTTTGCGTTTGGAATCTATGTTTGTAGTGTCGACACCACGCTTTCAAACAACTGATATGATTTCTCTAGTGGTTTGTCATTGTCGATCTCTATTGGTCCTGGTATCATAGACCGCGCAAGATTTCTACATTTGTTTAGGAACTTGACTTGTTCCCTTTCATTTTCATCGATCTCCTTGCATATATTCTATCTCCTTGTCTTTGCTTCGATGGCCAGGGTTTCCAAGAGTTGTCCCAACTCTCTTCTGGGTTGTGGGGTGGTGGTGGTGGTGATGGTGATGGTGAATGGTCGGGTGTGATTGGAGTGGTGGGTATGTGTTCATGCTTCGGATTGTCAATTTGTGGGGGTGAACCTTCCAGGATGTTGGAGAACAGTTCATCGATTTCTTGATTTATTTCTTCCATGTTCTCTTCTTCTTCATTTCTTGTCGGTTCATTGGCTAGTAGTGAGGGTTCGGGGTCGGTTGGGATGAAGGATGAGGTCCAACTTGCGATGACTTGAGCTGTCATGTTGGGGTTTCTCACAAATGTGCATGTTATTACTCCCACAGACCTCATTTTTTGGGGTATTCGACTAGGTTGTGAAGGAGAAGGCTTTCATGACCTACCAGTTTCAAATAGAGGCATTTTGGTGGTGATATTTTGCACAAAGGTGAGTAACTCGGGTAGTTTTTCGATGTACACCTAGAGGTCTCTGTCTCGGTCGAACCTCTCCTTCAAGGTGTCCAACATAGCATTCTTGCATATGTCAACAGAGATTATTGAGGGGAGCTCTGGAAGTGTTTCCTGCATGATTTTGGTTGGGGATGGGGGTGGGGGTGTAGACACTAGATCAACAAAAATTTTGGCCATTGAAGTATTTGTGCTCTTTACCTTTTTTGGCCAACCTTGCTGTGCTCCTGCTTCAACAAATTTTTGGAACTATGCCTCCACCGAAATTTTGCTTGCTGTGACATATTCTATGATGTTGATCGCCATGGCTGCTAGTTTGTCTTCATCTTCTAATCATTCTTCGATGATAATATTGCGCTTCCCCTTCTGCTGTCTTTGTTCCTGAATTTTTTCCTTTTCCTTGAAGATTCTATTTCCTTTGATAACTTACGGATGTTTTCTTTGGTTATAGCATACTCCGGGTTTTTCAGTTTCCATGTTGTCTCCTGGTCCTTTTCCTCCCCCTTGTTGATGAGTTGGGCCAATGCTTTCTTCAGCTAGATTGGTAGCCTGTTGTTCTATTTGTGCCCCTTCCCCTTGGGCTGTTAGTGGCATGATTGTAATTTGCAGTTGACTCATGTCTTCTGCCGGTGTTTCCTCTGACACAAATGTGCCAATGTATAATTGGATTTCATAATCTTCTTCTTCTTCTTGGTCTGTTAGTGGCTCTTCTATTGCTAGGGTTGTCTCCTTGGCCTTTGTCGATATCGCTAGTTTTGTGCTAGACTGTCAAGCTAGCACTCGGAAGATCTCTTCAACTGTTGGATAGTAGTTGAGAGTCTTTGATTTTTCCCTAACACCTTGCATTTACCAAACTGCTGTATGGTCAAGTTCTAGCTGTATGTGCGCAGTTTTGGGCAGACTTTGTCAGATGTTCTAGGGAACCCTCCATCTGGTTGTCTGGATTTTAAGCTATTGGAACCAGTTTTCCAACAACACCTTGTCGTTTGCCAATTCCTTCATTGTTTCAGTCTGGGAAAATGGTTTGAATCTCCACATATGGAATCTTGTGGGTTCTTGAAACTGCTTGTCCCTGACAGGGCACAAGTAGTAAATCACTATCCATATTCTAAGGGACGGGAACCTTATAATCCCTCCTAACTTCTGGAATTTTTCATAGATTCCTTTGAGCATGTCGATGACATACTCAGCCCATTTGTAGATTTTTCCTATGTCGGCAATGGTATCCACTGCCTCTAGCATATCTATTTTTAGGTCGCTTCCTTGACCTATGGGTGCAAGCCCTGTTGCTATTATTTTAGACATAATTTGTGGCGTTCGGGCTTGTATGTAGCTAATCATTAGCCATTTTGAGTTTTTTCCTGATGGTCATCTGGTTAGTTTCTCTACTAGCCCTTCTTTTATGTCGACTGGTACTAGGTCACCTTGGTTGGATAAACCAGTCAATTTGTATATTACTTCGCCAGATATCTCGACTGGCCTATTGAAGTAGAATCTACTATTGTGGTATCGGCTTATGATGAATTTAACTGTTGTTTCCTTTGTACCTACAAAAATTTCCATGAACAGTGTGTTCATGTAGTTCACAATAGTACTATGGTTTACCTTTTCTTTGGCTAGGGTTGGTTTCTTGTCAACATAGGCCCATTCCTTGATTTCAGCCCATGTTTTTGCCCATGATGTCTCTTGAAATTTAGCGTTCTTTATGTTGCTTAGCCTCCTCATTAATATGGTCTCATTAGTTTTTAGTTCCTTAGTCTTGGCTACAGCTTTGATTTGTTTTGGTGCCATCTTGTCGGGTTTCTGTTCGAATTTACTTCAGGATTCTCGGTTCTCAGTTTTCTATTTGCTAAGTTGCTCTCTCTGTTTGAAATACTGTAAATGATCCTCTAGTGGTACAGTATTTATAGGTGATGTGTTTGACATATTTGTCGATGGGTGTATTAATGGTAGAAGTGATGGTCCAACGCAATCACCACGGGGACTTCACTTAGTGAACCTCTTACATAGCACGTGTGATCATGGGATATTAAACAATAGCCTTAATTTTGAGAGATATTGACCCAAACTCTTTTTTTTGAAACCCCTTTGCAATACTGAAAACCTCCTCCCCACCCTATTTTATTCCTCAGTCCTTATAAACCACCCTACCCACCCCCACCTTAAAACCCTCATCCCCCCAATACCTGCAATATATTGGTTCAATTTTTTATAATTTTAAAACCCACAATATGAACTAATGTCATAGGATATTGGTCAACAAGTGAAGCCCCCATGGAGATCACTTCAATTTGCGTTAATGTTGATTTGATTTTCTCACTCGTATTCATGAAGATGTGATGTGACTTGCAAGGTCATTGGTCGATTTCAATCATGTGAGGTGTCGATGGTGGTATGTCGATGGGTGTAATGTCGGATGTTGAAGCATTGATTTCCTATCATCTTGTTTGATGGATATTGGCTCTGTTTTTTTTTGGGATTTTTCATTTCATATTTTTATAGTTTTTGTCTAACCGTTATGGTCGTTATATGTTTTTTTTTTGTACTTCTTTAGTCAGGCACCATTAACAAGTTTTCGAAATACTATGCCTTGTAACGTTCTTAGTCAGACTGATCTGTTGGCATGAATTTCTTCGACAACATAGGGTCCCATCCATTATATATGTAACTTTTTGGGTTTCCCTTTTACTCAACTATTGTATAGTAATGCAAGGTCCCCTACCGAGAAGTTTTTGTTTTTGATGTTGCGATTGTGCCATGCCTTCTGTTGTTGTTTCTAGATTTCTTAATGTTGTAAAGAGATTAGTCGGTGTTCTTCAAGCTTACTTAATTACATCAGTCGGTCCTTCCTTCCTTATTCGACATTGACATGTAAAATCTCTACGATAACAGGTGTCTATTTTCGAAAATGTAGTGGAACTACTACTTCTTCTCCATAAACTAGTTGAAATGGTGTTTGGTCGGTTGAGTGCTTGTATGCTATTCTGTACACCCATAGTACTGCAGTTATATTTTTTTCCTAGTCGTCTTTGTCAGTGTTACATATTTTTGTTAACACTTTTGTTAGTGTTTTGTTGAATACCTCAATTGCTCCATTCGACTGAGGGTGGTAAGATGTACTCCATTGGTGGTCAATTTGGAACTGATCTGTTAGTGTTTATTATTAAAGTGTGACCCTTCGTCCCTGATTAAGGTTATTGGACATCCAAACCTGCTAATGATATTTTCATAGATAAACTTGGCAGCTATCTCGCTGGAACATGTGTCTACTGGTTCTGCCTCTGCCCACTTGGTTACATACTCAACTAAAGTTATTATGGACCTTTCTTCCGTTCTTTTTGTTGGTATGGGAAATGGTCCTATGAAATCAATAGACATATTTCAAATGTCAAACTTGGGTTTAATGATATCAAGCGAATTTCTGTAGTAGGCAGAGGTCGACCCAGACGTTGACATCTACCATATTGGCTTACCAAATTTTTATAGTCTTTGTGAAGTGTCGGCCACCATGACCCTGACTGTTGGATTTTCTTGGCAGTTGTGCCTGCTTGAAAATATCCTCCTGCAGGTCCATAATGTGCTTCATACATAATATTATTTCTTTCATGTTCTAATACACACCTTCTGAGGATTTCGTCCAAGCCCATTTTATATAAGAATCCATTTATGAGGCTATATGGTGCAACTTTCATGGCTAAGATTTGTTTCTTCTTCATACCGATGCCTTCTGGTGCTTGGCCATCTTCTAAAAACTGAGCTATTTCCTCTAATTCTACCAGGACTGCTTCTATTCTAAATAAATGTGCATCTGGAAAGTCATCTTCGAATCCTATTGATTCCTCTCCTATGTCGATTCGTGATAAGTGGTCGGGCCTAAAATTTAACTTCCCTAGTTTGAAAACGACTTCGAATTCAAATTCTTGGAATAGAAGTAGCCATCGACAAATTCTCCCATGGTGTAAGGTTTTATTGATGAGGTATTCTAGTGCTTGGTGGTCGATATAAAAGACAAATGGATTAAATAGTAGGTAGTGTTGATACTTCTGTAGTGCAAAGACCATTCCTAATGCTTCTCTCTCTGTTGTTGAATAGTTTCTTTCTATTTTATTTAATTTTCTGCTGCTGTAAACTATAGGGTAGTCCATTCTGTCATCTCCTGGTTGAGTTAGGATTGCTCCTATTGCCAGACCTGATGTGTGGATGTGTACATGGATATTGGTCGACCAATTTGGAAATCTTAGAATGGGTTCTTAGACTAGTTTTATTTTTAGTGTTTCAAATGATATGTTGCATTCTTTTGTCCAGTCAAACTCCTGATCTTCTCTTAACAGTTCTTCTAGTGGATATGTCATATCTGAATAGTATCTTATGAATTTTCTATAATATCCTGTATGAATGAGTAGTACCCTGAATTTTTTTGGGTTCACTGGTGGTTTTAAGTTGAGAATGATTTTTATTTTTGTGAATTCGACCTTCATACCCTCTTTACAGACAATGTGTCCTAATAGTATCCCTATAGGGGCCAGAAATATGTACTTCTTGATGTTAAGAGATAGCTGAATTTGTCGTCATCGTTCCAACATGAGCCTTAGCCATTTGAAATGATCTTTCACCGTAGAGTATATTGTCCAATCGTCAAAATATACTGCCATCGTTTTGTAAATGTATTCCTAAAATGTTTTGACCATAATTCTTGAAATACTGTAGGTGTGTTTTTTAGTCCAAAAGGCATAACCCTATCAGCAAATGAGCCGAATTCACATATGGATGTTTTCTTTTTCTGGTCTTCTTTCTCTATTGGTACTTGATTATAACCTAAGAATCCATCTGTAAACGAGTAGCATTCATGTCCTGCAACCTCATTTAAGATTTCATCTGCATAAGGTGTCGAAAATGGGTCTGTTAGTGTAACTTTATTAAGTTCTCTGAAGTCGACACAGATACTTAGCTTGGTTGGATCATGTTTCCTTGGTTGAACAACCATTGGACTTTCCCATTCTAATTGGTGAATAGGGTAGATAATTCCTGCTGCAAGCATATTATCAATCTCCTTCTTGACTATCTCTTTGTATTTATGAGCTAGTTTATATGCTCTTTTCTTTACTAGTCGAACATCAGGTTTAATTTCAATCTTCATTTCACCCATTTCATGTACTGGACCTTTGAGATCCTTGTAGTATCTAGCAATACATCCTGGAATTATTTTAGTAGGTTTACTATTTCTGTTGTTTGTTCTTCACTCTAGTAGTCTCTGATTTTTGCTATTTTTGGTCGATCATCAGTTGATATGTTGACTTCTTTAGTTTTTAATTTAGCGTCTAACAATTCAGGTGCTTTTGTTTCATTGACTGGTCGACTCCCTCATTTAAACTGTGAAAATGTAGCGGGAAATTCTGCTGCATTCATTCGGTCGGTGTCTTCTTTGTCGTTTGTCTCGACTTTGAGCACTGTGCGAATTGGTTTTGTTGTTTCAACATGGTTTGATTTCCATCTAAGGATTTTCCCTTCCAAATTTTCATTTTCCATCTGTAATCTTGTTGACTGTGGTACTGTCCCTGTTTGTATATTATTGCATTTTATTATCAGTCGGTCCTATTTTAGGGTTTTGTTCTCTGTCGATTCTACAAATGCCTTGATTTGTTTTGCAATTTCGATCAAGTTTTCATCGTGTGGTATAAAGCTGAAGTCTTTGATAAAATTATCTCTTAGTTCATGCCATAAGAATGTTTCACCTCAAGCCTCTTCCATTTTGTACCATTTTTTTGGTAAGTTGGATAGCATCAATGGAAACAGGTGTGGCCATGTATGTTTATCCTTATACCCAAGCCTTTTCACTAGTGGAAAATGAGAGATTAGTGACCAGGAGACCAAAAGTTTTGGTCACCACAATTTTTTCAAGGGATAAATGACCAAAATTGATAAATTTAAGTGGGTTAACTAAAAAAGACCAAGATAAATGACCAATTTTGGTCACTGGATAAAAACCAATTGAAAACGACCAAGATAAATGACCAAATTTGGTCACGGGATATCTAGACTAAAAATGACCACATGACAATTGGTCATTTATTTGGTCATTTTTTATTCTTGTGATCTTCTTATCACTCCTAATTAATTAATTATGATTAATATATAACCAATGTAATTGCAAGGCATTCTTTGAAGGTGAAGTCCATAATTTTAGGTCTTCTTCCTGATTATCATTCCTTTTGGTAAGACAATAAAGATAAAGATAGTGGCCTACATTAGCATGGAAAACAATTTTGACATAGAGGTTAATTATTAATTAATATACGCTATTATACGACGTCACATTAATTGTTTTCATTAAATAACTTAAATTCCAGCTACGTCTAAGTAGTTTTTTTGATATAATGAAGTGTGCTCCAACTTGAAAATAATTACAATAAAATAGTTAATGTTATATTGTTACTCATGAAGTGTAAAATTTGTGATACGTCACATATGACTACTTAATTAAGGAGTAAACTAGTGAACCGACCATTTGCACCGATCGGACGACCTAGCTCGCGTGAGCGGTCACGTCCGACGTTGCCGGTCGTCCAATCGGTGCAACTGGTCGGGAAATAGGTCCCAGCCTGAATTAATGTGTTTAAAATAAGTTTCATTGAAAATATATCATTTTTTTCATGTAGATATTAATTAAGAGTATTCAATTGTTTAAAATTGTAAAAATTTGAAAGAACAATATTTTTTTGCATTTTTTTGATTAAAATATTTAAGAAACTTTTATTTGTAAATTGAAATACAATTATTTATATTGTCTTTCATTTGTCAAAAGCAATATAAATAATTGAAATTAAAACCCCTTCCAAATACGCAAGTTATATATATAAACCTACCACATATAGCTTTACTAACACATAGCTTTACTATTTATGCCCTTTTAATTGAAATTAAAACCCCTTGCAAATACCTGGGTATGAACCTACCACACATAACTTTACAATTTATTCCCACCCACATGCAACTAATGAAACTTTACACACTTCTTGCTCGGGCCTTTAAGTTAGACTGGGTTAATATTAATTGGTTGGTTGCTAATCTAATTTAAGAGCAGGTTATCACAATAGCTTGAACAAAACTTCCATGATAAAGGTTTATTTTTTCAACAATTTTTTTCTTCTTCATAATTTAAGTAAAATGATTCGACAAAGTTATTACTTATTTGGAAAAAAAAAGTGAATTATTTTTGGTTTATTTCATTTGAATTGTGTTTTCTTTTAAAATTAAGATACAACATGAAAATAATATTATAAGAAATATATTGTATCTATGGTATGGATAAAAGAGAAGAAGATGAATATTAATATTGCATCTATAGGATGGATAAAGTGAAGAAGATGAATATTAAACGACACAAACAAACATGTTACAACAGAAAAATAAAGCAGTGATAGCTGTCACTCTGTTCGTTTTGGCCAAGATAATAATTTGGAATATGATATAATTAAAAGGTATAAAGTATTCACTTTCTTTCCTCTTTTGAGTCGAGCCCCTTCAGAGTTGATCACTGCCAACATGATGAAGAGCGAGCTACATGGGGAAAACAGAGGGTTTGTTTGGTGGTTTCACTTTCTTTCCCCATTTAGTCGAGCCCCTTCCAATTTGATCACTGCCGACATGATGAAGAGCGAGCGGATTGACATGATGAAGAGCGAGCAACTTGGGGAAGAATAGAGGGTTCATACGATGGTTGCCATATTGGAAATTGTCCTAGATTTTATTCTGGTAATTGCTGTGGTAATTCGCGGGAGATTTTGTTATTACAGAAATAGAATGTTGATGTTGGTTAATTGGCGGGAGGGGAGTGATATTGCTTGGGTTAATATATATCCACGAGTGATAGCCTCTGCAATGGAGATGAAGAAGGCATCAAACCGGACATGGAGGCTTTTGAAGAGGCGCGCAAGGACATCCTTAGTTGCAGAGCTGAAATCCTCGGGTTCTTTCCAGGTAATCCAAATTCTTTTGATATTTTTGCATCTAGTGTTAAACTGTTAGGAATGGATTTGCTTTGGATGGCCGGAAAACAGAGACTCAGTAGCTTTTACTAGATGGGCTGTTGTGGTGGATGCATCATCAGCGGGCGGGGTAACTCACTATAACTATAGTAGAGGAGGCCCCGTCTGACTGACCAAGCTTGAAGATGCTAAGATAAGAGAACATGAATGGTTGGAATAGGCCATAGCTTGTGATTATGTCTTGCTTAGATAGGTTACAACGCTTGATTACAGATCGAACTAAGCTATGTTATGTTGAAAGAAAGGCAGTGATTCTCAATAATTTTTCTGGATAATCTCCATGTATGCAAAAGCCTCAAATTGTCAAATTCCTCACCTGTAACTTCTGTTGTGACTCATGGAGGCTTTGTCTACTGCTGCTTCTGTGTACTTTTACATATTAAATGGGTTTTCCTCTGAACTAAAAGACAATTTTATTAAAGATGTTTTAGAACTTCTAAAAGTGAATTTTAACAGTATACATAGAACCTAAACTCAATATAGAAGAAGCAGAGAATACCCTCTATGCTCAAGCTAAAAGAAGAAATGTAGTGAATGGCTTCTATGTGCTGTTTTAAAATGTATGGTTTCTGTTCAGTTTGTGACTGGATGGTTGGCTTCTGTGAATGGCACGTGAGCCCCATGTTCCCACCGATTGAAATAAGGGCTTCAAAGGGTTGTTTAATTGTTAGTATGTATTCCCTAAGTTTTAGTGGCAGAGTTATGAATTCAGGGATGTAGTTAGTTAATGTATGAGCCTCCATCGTTCTAGGGTAAAGACTAGGTGCAGTTTATATAGATCTCCGCAGTTGGTGCCCACAAATTAAATAATTGTATTGTATCGGCTCTACCTTTGATTTTCCTGCAACTAACTCATTGGCTGGATCAACATCGTAATCAACTGTGAAATCTACTAGAATGACTAAGGCTGGTAGCTTGTAGGTGTTGCTGCCTGTGGATTTGGATATTTATATTCCTCTTATCTATATGTTGGATTCTAGCCTTTCTATTCCTTTAATATATGCTATTGAAATTGGTGCTTCAACCGGTATATATGCTTTTTCCCCTTTGCGAAAGCTGGTGCGTATAGGTAAAGGGATTATTAGATTGGCAGTAGCCCTCATCATCAGCAGGGCATAGTTCCCATTTTATATATACCGAGCCTATAAGGGAGAATACCGAGGCTAAACGTAGATAAATCACTGCCCTAAATAGAACACTTGAATCCTACAGAATCCACTACTCACAACAACTCCTATTTTTTATTATGAGACTGGGACTCCTTTACTTGCACACTACTTACTGGTAGTGCTACAGGATCAATTACTAGGACTGGCTCTTTGAATACTGTTGGGAATTGTGCTCAATGATCTACTTTTGACTATGTTTTATAATTGTCTATCTCTGTATCTATTGATGATATATTAGCTATCTTACTAAGCTCCTCACTCACTCAGCTATTAGCTTTATCTAATAAACACTAATAATAAAACCGTAGTCAGCTCTATATAACTATGCTACTTACTTTGTTAGAGGTGCTTTAGGTCCCTTCACTGCCAATAACAGAAATAACTATGAAAACCCCGCCATGTATGAGTCCAATCCCAGACCAACAATGGGATCTATGGAACATTATAGCAATCAGCCATGCACTCCAACTCGGAACAGGAAGCACAACATGCCTTGAACCAGTGTAGATTTGAATGCAAATAAGAAAGACGAGGTCTAAGTGGATATTACGGAATCTCCACCGCTAATATTGAGGATTTGTACTCGGATCTGACTCTGCTTAGGGTTCTGCTTCTCCTGTTGTTGGCAACTGCTCTTATTTCTGCTAAGATTTAAGGTTTGGACCTTTAGTTTTCCCCTGACACCTTTGAAAACCTTGAGGCTTGTAGTAAGTAACCATGGATAACAAATTTCACAATTGTCATCACAAGAACATAGCAGTTCACTATTTCTTAGATGACAGAATAACACTTTTGAGGCAACTATTATGTGCCGAGACAATTTCTTTTTGTTTGGACACTAGTCTTTAGCTTGGAGTTAATCACTCCATTTATTCAATGAAGAACACTCGTGGCTCAATTTCTTTAGTTCAATATCACGTAGTTGTTGCTAAATTCTATAGGAAGAAAAGCCTTATTCCTTTTATTTCTCTTGATAGTGACAAGTGGCTTCAATACCTTGATGTTTGATGAAGAATCCGTCCACCAACCTGATCTGAAACAAGGATGAGAATGGCCTGCGACAGGGTCTTGACCGGATCAAGAATTTGTTGCTAAGCCTAGATATTTTTATTTCACTTGGGTGACTGTAAACCACTCATAGAAACCCCTGAGATGTTGTTTCATAGATGAGACCTGTGATAACATATGTTTGATACCCTTAGGGGATCAAAACAAGTGATGATGTGCATCTATTTGCCCAAAATTACCTATGTCGTTGTCACATGCAATGTTGTTGGTATAGAATATAATTCTGAGGTTGATCTTTAAGTATACCAAAGCCTCCTAAGAGGGTCTGAAAATGTTATTTTTACCAGTCTTACCCCTTGCTATGAACATAGGTTTTTTATATAATAATATGCTTATAGATCATGTTCAGAGTTCTTCAAAATTTTGTCCCAAAACTTTATTTATGACTGCTTACTATTTTTTAGGGCCTAAGCATGCTCAATAGTTCTCAGATAGCCCAGAGAAAACCCAAGTGACCACCCTTGCAAAACTGGGGTAATATATGCCATGCATTTTTATGGTCCAGGTAAGGCACTATATGTGATTCCTCTCCCTCTATTATGAATTAAAATGGTCATGACTATAATATGACTGCTTACTGCTTTTTGATGGTGTAAGCATGCTATGACTGTAATAGGTGAGGATATGTTTTTAATTTATTTATTAAGGGTCTATGGCAATTATATATCTCTATTATTAAGACTTCATTAGACTAAAATTACAAAATTGAGACTTTTTTTAAAGATACAATACATTACGTAATATGTTGATACTCTAGAAAGGTTGTAGCCAATAGGCCAAAGGAGATTAAAAAACAATATTTTCTCATAATATTTAATTAACTAATACCTAGTTGGTTTCAACCACGTTTTTTCAATTAGCAATTTATGCCCTTAATATTGAAGCTTACCTACTCTGTGTATCCAAAGTCATGGTAATCAGTTCCAGTTAGTTATGAAAATTATATAGTCCACATGATTGATTTTGTTGTTTAGGAATTTTATAAAATACTTAGATCATATTCAAATGTTCTCTAGCTGAGATGGTACTGTCAGGTGCATTGTTTCCTCCAATTGTGTAATGAGATATCAAATATCATGATTACCCAATTGGGGCACAAATTTTAACTTTGAATCATTGATACAATTGGTGTAATTCTAAATTGGAGTTGTCCTCAGAACAATTTTCTGCAAACTACACGATATTTCATAAAGTAGAGGTGAGATTTGCAGCCTCCAAATTTCTTTCCTTCGCTAATAGAAGGTAAAAGCTTGAATAGTTTTTATGGATATTTTCATTGTATCTTGAAGCAATGGTCATTCTTCCTTGTACTATTGCAAAGATCAAGGACTATTGATAGTATGACTAGGAATTGCGTCATCCTTCTATGGTATGCTTTTTCTATATAATGTAGTATTTGGAAGTCTCCAGTTTCGATCATTATGCTTCTCTCATTATAATTCTGAAATTGCTTATGATCCTGTTAAGTTGTTTTGTTGCTTTTCTATTGATATGGAATCTAAATTCTATCATGCTAGAACATGAGCCTCCATCGTTCTAAGGTAAAGACTAGGTGCAGTTTATATAGATCTCCACAGTTGGTGCCCACAAATTAAATAATTGTATTGTATCGGCTCTACCTTTGCTTGTCCCACAACTAACTCATTGGCTGGATCAACAACGTAATCAATGATGAAATCTACTAGAATGACTAAGTCTGGTAGCTTGTAGGTGTTGTTTCCTATGGATTTGGATATTTATATTCATCTTATCTATATGTTGGATTCTAGCCTTTCTATTCCTTTAATATATGCTATTGAAATTGGTGCTTCAACCAGTATATATGCTTTTTCCCCTTTGCGAAAGTTGGTGCGTATAGGTAAAGGGATTATTAGACTGGCAGTAGCCCTCATCATCAGCAGAGCATAGTGCCCATTTTATATATACCAAGCCTATAAGGGAGAATACCAAGGCTAAACGTAGATAAATCACTGCCCTAACTAGAACCCTTGACTACTGCAGAATCCACTACTCACAACAACTCCTGTTTTTTATTATGAGATCGGGACTCCTTTACTTGCACACTACTTACTGGTAGTGCTACAGGATCAATTACTAGGACTGGCTCTTTGAAGACTGTTTCGAGTCATGCTCAATGATATACTTCTAACTATGTTTTATACTTGTCTATCTCTGTATCTATTGATGATATATTAGCTATCTTACTAAGCTCCTCACTCACTCAGCTATTAGCTTTATCTAATAAACACTAATAATAAAACCATAGTCAGCTCTATATAACTATGCTACTTACTCTGTTAGAGGTGCTTTAGGTCCCTTCACTGGCAATAACAGAAATAACTATGAAAACCCCATCATGTATGAGTCCAATCCCAGACCAACAATGGGATCTATGGAACATTATAGAAATCAGCCATGCACTCCAACTCGGAACAGGAAGCACAACATGCCTTGAACCAGTGCAGATTTGAATGCAAATAAGAGAGACGGGGTCTAAGTGGATATTACAGAATCTCCACCGCCAATATTGAGGATTTTTATTCGGATCTAACTGTGCTTAGGGTTCTGCTTCTCCTGCTGTTGGCAACTGCTCTTATTTCTGCTAAGATTTAAGGTTTGGACCTTTAGTTTTCCCCTGACACCTTTGAAAACCTTGAGGCTTCTAGTAAGTAACCATGGATAACAAATTTCACAATTGTCATCACAAGAACATAGCAGTTCACTATTTCTTAGATGACAGAATAACACTTTTGAGGCAACTATTATGTGCCGAGACAATTTCTTTTTGTTTGGACACTAGTCTTTAGCTTGGAGTTAATCACTCCATTTATTCAATGAAGAACACTCGTGGCTCAATTTCTTTAGTTCAATATCACGTAGCTGTTGCTAAATGCTATAGGAAGAAAAGCCTTATTCCTTTTATTTCTCTGGACTGTGACAAGTGGCTTCAATACCTTGATGCTTGATGAAGAATCCGTCCACCAACCTGATCTGGAACAAGGATGAGAATGGCCTGCTATAGGGTCTTGACCAGATCAAGAATTTGTTGCTAAGCCTAGATATTTTTATTTCACTTGGGTGACTCTAAACCACTCATAGAAACCCCTGAGATGTTGTTTCATAGATGAGACCTGTGATAACATATGTTTGATACCCTTGGGGGATCAAAACAAGTGATGATGTGCATCTATTTGCCCAAAATTACCTATGTCGTTGTCACATGCAATGTTGTTGGTATAGAATATAATTCTGAGGTTGATCTTTAAGTATACCAAAGCCTCCTAAGAGGGTCTAAAAATGTTATTTTTACCAGTCTTACCCCTTGCTATGAACATAGGTTTTTTTATAATAATATGCTTATAAATCATGTTCAGAGTTCTTCAAAATTTTGTCCCAAAACTTTATTTATGACTGCTTACTATTTTTTAGGGCCTAAGCATGCTCAGTAGTGCTCAGATAGCCCAGAGAAAACCCAAGTGACCACCCTTTCAAAACTGGGGTAATATATTCCTTGCATTTTTATGGTCCAGGTAAGGCAATATATGTGATTCCTCTCCCTCTATTATGAATTAAAATGGTCATGACTATAATATGACTGCTTACTGCTTTTTTATGGTGTAAGCATGCTATGACTGTAATAGGTGAGGATATGTTTTTAATTTATTTATTAAGGGTCTATGACAATTATATATCTCTATTATTAAGACTTCATTAGACTAAAATTACAAAATTGAGGCTTTTTTTAAAGATACAATACATTACGTAATATGTTGATACTCTAGAAAGGTTGTAGCCAATAGGCCAAAGGAGATTAAAAAACAGTATTTTCTCATGCTATTTAATTAACTAATACCTAGTTGGTTTCAACCACCTTTTTTCAATTAGCAATTTATGCCCTTAATATTGAAGCTTACCTACTCTGTGTATCCAAAGTCATGGTAATCAGTTCCAGTTAGTTATGAAAATTATATAGTCCACATGATTGATTTTGTTGTTTAGGAATTTTATAAAATACTTAGATCATATTCAAATGTTCTCTAGCTGAGATGGTACTGTCAGGTGCATTGTTTCCTCCAATTGTGTAATGAGATATCAAATATCATGATTACCCAATTGGGGCACAAATTTTAACTTTGAATCATTGATACAATTGGTGTAATTCTAAATTGGAGTTGTCCTCAGAACAATTTTCTGCAAACTACACGATATTTCATAAAGTAGAGGTGAGATTTGCAGCCTCCAAATTTCTTTCCTTCGCTAATAGAAGGTAAAAGCTTGAATAGTTTTTATGGATATTTTCATTGTATCTTGAAGCAATGGTCATTCTTCCTTGTACTATTGCAAAGATCAAGGACTATTGATAGTATGACTAGGAATTGCGTCTTCCTTCTATGGTATGCGTTTTCTATATAATGTAGTATTTGGAAGTCTCCAGTTTCGATCATTATGCTTCTCTCATTAGAATTCTGAAATTGCTTAAGATCCTGTTAAGCTATTTTGTTGCTTTTCTATTGATCTAGAATCTAAATTCTATCATGCTAGAACAATTTGTTGAAGGGGAATCATGCTTTTCTATTGCTGAGCATGCCAATCTATTGAAGGGGAATCACCTGTGTGGCAATATGTAAAGAAACTAACAAGGGGCAGAATTCAAGTTGGAGTACCTAAGGTTGGGTGGTGAATTAGTACTAAATCCTTAAGCTAATTTATAATAGTGCTTTGCACTTCAATGTTTACTGAAAGAAAATAATTTTCATTGTATTGGATCCATTGAATTATTGTCTGAGTGTGCTAGGAAATACCCTTGAAATGCTAGAGGTACACACACAAACACTCGACTTTTTTTTCCACAAGTGAAAAAGCAGCTATTTGTTATTCATTAAGAATCAAAATAGCTATGAGCATACAAATATGGACTATCATCATAGAAAGAAAAATCTGTGTCCAAAAATAGGCAATGTGTTACCATAATGGTATAAATAGTCTATACCTAATCTCTGGTCATAGCATATAAAAAACCAGTGATGAGTATAGATCCAGAACCTCCAGATACCCCAAATCACATAAACTGGAAGTAGTCTGTAGCATCTATTTTTCTATAACTAGTTCATAAGCCAATGATGCAAAGTGATTCCAGCCCAATTGTCTTCAATGTTGAGTCCATCACACACAAGTGTACAAGATCTATTGAGTTTGCTCACTAGATTGATCAACACATAACACACAAGTATTGTCTAAGTTGATCTCCATACCTGAAGCCCTACAAAATAGCTCGAAGATTTCTGATATGACCCTCCATTCAGTAACAATGCCACTGCCAAAAAGGATGACAAACACCAGACTTTGTTTCCAAGAAATAATAGTACTACAATAGATGCTATGCCTAGACCCTAGTAATTAGATGAGTATACTAACATGATATATTGTAGACTCTAGGAATTCATTTTGATATTTTTGAATTTAATTCAAGATTAGATAGATGAAAAGAGTTGAAAGTAAGATTGACTTACTGTCTTCATAATTGAATGCAGAAAATTGAAGATGAGTCAACGACCAACTTTGTCAACAAATGAATACCATGCACATGATGAGAGAATAGCCAATGAGAATATGTTGGAGAAATATGCATGTCCTTGTAATAATTGTCTCGGAGGGAAGATGAGAAAGAGACAAGTGATTTTTGCACATATGCTGAGATTCGGTCATAGCGGTATAAGCCCTTTCCCTCAATTGGAGTTAATTTGAAATATCTGATGATCTCAGTTTCCTACTAGTGAGGAGGTCTGGATATTCACACTTTATGTTTTGTTTTGCTTATATGATTCGATCATGTACAACCATTAGAGGAAATTTGGGGTGTAAAATGGGCCTCCTAAGGGAAATAATAAAACAATAGTCAAAATAATAAAATAATAATTAAAATAATAAAATAATAGTTATTAATTTTGGAGGAAGAATGAAAAAAACTACTTTTTGTGTTCATATTTTCGACATATCTCCCTGTGTTTTTACTCAAATTCTGAGCAGTAGAGCTCGTTGGATGCGGAATTTAATACTGCATCCAACGAGTACCCACACTGCATACTTTTGAAAAGCCCCGCTATCCCAAAAACAAGAAATACCTGCAAAAACATGATGATGATGTCATCATCACATTTTTCAGGTATTTCTTGTTTTTGGGATAGCGGGGTCCATCAAAAGTATGCAGTGTGGGCACTCGTTGGATGCGGAATTAAATTCCGCATCCAACGAGCTCTCCCGCTCAGAATTTGAGTAAAAACACAGGGAGATATGTCGAAAATACGAACACAAAAAGTAGTTTTCTTTTATGACAAATGTGTCAATTCAACCATTATGGTTGACTCATTTTATTGAAATTATATTGGTTCTTGAATTCCAACTCAGAAAATGTATTGTTGGCTTGTTTTCTTATAAGGCCCATTTTAGACCCCAAATTTCCTCTAATGTAGGCTATCTTTTCAAATTCTAGTGATGAGCATTGGATCTTATTTCAGGTGAAGTTTCTATTGACAATCAGATTATGTATTACAGATTGCCCCAAAAACCTTCATTCCAGCACTATTTGGACATGCAACTGAGGATGTATTCATCCAGCCACATCATTCTGACACCATTTTCAAATTATACGCGGTATTTTCAATATCATTTTTGATCAAACTAATTGTCTTATGTCTTTAAAGCAATGTCTTTAAAGCAAGATTAATATGCATTTAACAAAGAATTTTTCTTATATAGCTAATGATGGATGCTCCATATAGGGGGATAAATATTATAAAGTTTGAGGGTGATCATAACTCTGCACGTCCCCAGTTCTACTACGACTCAATTTCTATTTTCTTCTACAATGTCCTATATACTCCACAATTGTCAGCTGTGGGCACTACTGCAGCTGATAAATATTTCGATCTTGGAGCTTTACAGATGGGCCATGATTTGGATGAGGTAATTTGTTCAAGTTTTCCATTCTTTCATTCTTCCCTTCCACTCATTCCCAATGGAAGAGGAAAAAGAGCTGGAGAGAGCTGGAGACAGCAAATATGGGTTTCATTTAGAAGAGAATCATAAATTTATTATTTTCATCTAAACTTAAAATGGGTGATAGGAATTTTTATGACAACAATAGTAACTGAAGGGGTCAGTATTGTGTACTTGAGATTTATCTTTTAGCACAGAAGTCTCTTGGAAACTTGAATGCATTTGGAAATTAGTTTCAAGAATTGTGTTGAGATTTAGGTTGATTTTAAAGTGTTTATGAATCGGTTCTGGAATTTATCATGTCTGCATGAGGGGTGTTGTTCGTTTAAGTTGTTTTTGAGGTTTTAGCTGTGTGATTTAAGTTATTTTGGGGTTTTTGATGCATCCAGAGTGCGTGTAACATGAGAATTGCGGGCATCGAGGATGCAGCAGAAGTGCTCAAGAAGAAGCTTGCGTTAGAATTGTCAAGCATGGCGGTGGAGGAGGCAGCATATTTAGCCAAGGCTTTCAGCCATTATCTCAACCTAATGGGCATAGCAAGGACTCACCATCGGTAATACTCTTATCAACCTCCCTTTGTAGTCCAAACTGATTGTCATTTTATGTGTGTGTGTGAGACAATTCAAGGATGGTTATTTAGATTTTCAATGGATCTAGATAATGTGTTTATTGTCATCTTTCTTTGAGGTCAGGTTTTGCACTGTATGCCATGCACTTCCTTTGAATTAGATGCCTAGTCCGAGGGTTGTTAAATCTACCAAATCGCCTCATCTTTTTTCTCAATGAAGAGATGGAACCCTATTGAACTGCTTAATACTCTGTCAACCTCACCAACCTCACCATGCAGCCCAGGCCCAGTTGGTTTACATGTGTGACTTGAAGTGCAGATTGTTTAGATTTACAATTGATCTAGATAATGTAGTTATTGTGTTCTATGATCATTTCGGGTTGATCTGATGTGGCTTATCCCTTTCTTGTCCATTTTTGACATGCCCTTTAAGCGGGGTAGACTACAACGAGAATGGAACCCTATTGGACAGCTTAATGCTCTGTTAAAGTTTTCTAAAACCTCCCGCTTTCTCAATATTTTCAAATTCTTTCATATCGCTAAGTCTTTTGAATTTTTCGAGTCGATTTTATGCTTTCTGAGTTTTGCTGATTTTTTTTCGATTTTTCCCTCTTTTATTGTGATTTCCCGAGTTGATGACGACCACTTATTAAGTTATTTGTTGCATCTCCTGAGCTTTGCTAATCTCACCAGGAATCCAAGGCCAGTTGATCATATGTGAGATTTGAAGCAAAGATTGTTTAGTTTTTCAATAAATCTATATTTCGTAGTTATTGTGGCCTTTGATCAGGTGGGCTTGTTTAGGTTTTCCCAGTTTTTGAATATTCCTGATTACTAGTTCTATTCTTCTGGTGCAGCATGGCTTCTTTGTGAACCCAAACCTGACCAGGAGACCTGTTTCTAGTTTCTCATTCCTGTCTTGACATTAGTACATTATTAGTCAATTTATATGCATTATACCGCAGGGATGGGGGTACATTACCAATCAATTCTATATGCATAATAGTACCACTAGTCAAATTTATGAGGTTATATCACTAATCAATTTTGTATGCATAACACACCTTTGGGAAAGGGGGGTGCGTTCATGTTTCTTATCATCTGAAGCAGGTTCATGTTCCTTGTCTTCTAAGATTCATGTTAACTTAGCATGTAGCCTAGCAATGAGGAATCTGACTTAGTCCAAATGTGTCGCATCTTTTATAGTTTTAGTTCATGCAGAAGGTTTTGCCTGATTGTTCAAGACGGTGGGTTTTGTCTGATTTTCCAGAATGGTGGGTTTTGCCTGGTTGTTTGGGACAATTCTTTTGGGGTTGTTTTTTATCACTTTAAGTGAAACCATCTAAAATACGTCAAGGCTGCATGGCTTTAATGATATGGATGAATTTACGACAAAGTAGAACACGAGGCTCTGTTACCTTGCTGTTGAGAGCAATCTTTCTGTGGTTTCCTGTTGTGGGAATGAAGTGGTCCTTGTTGGATGAATTTACCAGAATATGGAACTTGAGGCTCTGTTACCTTTCTGTTGAAAGCAAGGTTTCTATGGTTTCATGTTGTGGGGATGAAGTGGTCCTTGTTGGTTGCATCTGCGTGTTTTTTCTATTATGTTCTTATAGGGATTCACATAATTTTCCATTGGGATGTTATAGAGGCCTCTTCTGTTTGTTGATGTTTTGTATTCTTTATTAGTACTGGGATCACCTAGCAACGAATTTTGCTATTCTACTGCCAGTTCAAGATGATTGCTCTTTGGACAGTGTTCAAAATTTCTAAATATTCTTCCTACTTGTTGGAGGACTTTTAGGCAATTAATAATTTGCTTTTATGATGCAATTATAAATTGTGTCAAAAGAAATTATTTGAACTAAAACAATTTTATGTTGTATTTTTAATTAGTGGGATTAAGTGTTGGTTCAAATGTGCTTTATTGCAGAGAAGTATTAAGCAAGAAACCCTATTCTTATGAGTAGGGTGAAAGCCATTTTGAATTAACGGAAGTATACCACTCTTTAATGATCAATTGAAGAAGATATATGCTGTTTGGCTATTTCACTACTGCATTTTTTTGGATATTTGATGTTCTTTTACTTTCACTTTTGTTGTGATAGATGCATGTTTTATTCTGTTAGTTCCCTCTATGCTGTCATGGAGCAATCTGTGAATGCTTTGCTTACAGCAGCTAAAACTTAAGGCATGCTTTCCTCCATAGTATCCTAATGAGTAAAATGCAACACTTATTTGGAATGGGGAAAGCATTATGCTTGTCAAAAGAGTGCTCTAATATTGAAAACTTTCCAGGTTTATGGCTCTACTTGTTTAGATCTATTAGCTTTTTGTGGGGTAGAATTGATTGCAATTTTGCATACACACTACAAAGTACCCTTCAAATTGAAGAAAATAATGATTGTCAAGTTTGTTTCCTGCTTACATAGATTCCTTCTTGACTTCTAATTTGGGAAAGTATGGATATGGTGTAATAGTTTCTCCTGTTGTTTGGCAATTGATTATAATTTTTCATTAGACTCTTGGAGTCATAAAAAAATGCATATATTTTAATGCAATATACAGAACTGCCCACTGTGGGAAACTGGGGTTCAATAATCTGGACAGTCTTACTTAATATGAACAAATTCATACTATTATACAGGGTACGCTGAATAAAAAATACTGTTCAGCTGTCAAAGTCACGTGATGACATATTCAACAAGATGATCCAGAGTGGAACATCTCCCAAAGATTTGTACAATGTTGTTTGTGAGCAGGTTTTAATCTAAACCTAGCTTTAACTAAATTTGTTGCATTTCATTCGAAATTTTCTGCTAATTCTAGTAGCCTGTATGTTACAGGAGGTTGAAATTGTTTTGACTGCACATCCAACACAAATAAACAGACGGACATTGCAATACAAGCATCTACGAATTGCAGTAAGTTCTTGTGACTTAGACTTAAGCTTCCACCCATTCCTTTAAAATCCATTTGTAGATCAGTGGAATTAGCCATGGTGAGCCTTGTAAGCAAACTGATGAATAGAATTGGAAAAGTGTTCTCCTACATCATGTTATTAAAAGTTGTTTGACAATACAGTGTCAACTTATTGTTTGCAATTTTTTCCCTTGTGTATTTGCACAATATTTAGAAGTGCCTAAAGTTCAATTATATTTAAAAATTAGTTTGGATCAAATATCAAAATTGCTACTTTGGTTAGCATACTCAAAATGTGCCTTTCTCAGGACAGTACTCTTCTCATGTCCCTGAGTATTGGAATTTTCTAGATCCTTTACACATGCTCTGGATTATTTTTCTCAATTCACCTGTCTTTTAATCTCCTCTTCATTGGTATTTACTATTTTCTACCACAGTTAGATGTCTACAGTAATTATCGTTTGTAAACTATAAACAGTATGTCCTGCATGTTCTCTGGTATTTGTTAGCATTTTTTATACAGTTATCCTAGTCTCCATTTGGACTTCCTTTTCTATTATGCAGCATCTATTGGAATACAATGATCGAGCAGACCTGAGCCATGAAGAGAGGGAAATGTTGATTGAATATTTGGTAACAACTTGCTTATCCTGGACCCTTTAGTGTTGGTTATCTAGATATCATATGTTCCACATATGTTGATAGTGCCAGCAAATTATTTAATTAATTGGATTTATGTGCAGAGGAGAGAGGTTACTTCCTTATGGCAGACAGATGAACTGAGACATCATAAGCCCACACCTATGGATGAAGCTCGATCTGGTGAGTGTCAAGGAGACTGTAACATAGTTTGTTCTTTCATGAATAATGAATATTAATCATCTTACCTTTCTGCAGGGTTGCATATTGTGGAACAGTCCCTTTGGAAAGTCGTGCCTCACTAACTATGTAGAGTTAGTGCTGCCTTAAAAAAGGTTGATTTCCTCACCATTGAACAAATTAGATTTATTTTTTGGATGGTAACTATCAATACTTAGTTTGCATGCCACTTGGGTTTGAGATATGACATTCTAAAATAATTAAATTACAATAATTCTATCGTTTTATCATTTTTCAGCATACTGGTAGGCCACTTCCTTTGACATTAACTCCTGTCAGATTTGGTTCCTGGATGGGAGGTGATAGAGATGGTAATCCAAATGTAACTGCTAAGGTACTTATGACTCTAAAAGCCCACCATTATTCAATACAAACTGCAGAACTCGCATTTCTTTGCCTTGTATAAATGGCACAAGCTCTCTTACAAGGCATGAACATGAGATTTTTTAATTAGCAAGTATTTTTTTGGTCTTTTGATTTACTTCATAGGAGGAGGTAAAGTGCTTCTTGTTTTTGGAGATACAAGGATCTCGACCTTGAGGAAAATAATAGCTTCTCTTTTACCCTGAATTTATGTGCAAGTTACCAGAGATGTTTGCTTCTTAGCACGTTGGATGGCAGCAGATCTGTATATTCAAGAAATTGATAGTCTTCGTTTTGAACTTTCAATGAACAGATGCAGTGAGGAGTTGGAAAAATTTGCATATGAAATTTTGGAAGCAGGTTCGTTTACCTATCTCTGCTTTAAACTTGTATTCAACAGGTGCTGTGGCCTGTACCTGACATTATGCTTACTACCTTGTCTGTTATGGAGTTTTATTTTCTTGTTTCTCCTTGATTTTGGATATTTTTTCTTTGTGGTCCGATTCCGTTTCTGATAATTAGAGGTCCTCTTGAACTGCATTAATTTTAAAATAATAGTAGGTATGGTGACTAATCTGAGTGGCTGATTTGCCAATGTTAAATATCACATATGTTTCTCAAGCACATGTTACGTGTATCTTTTGTCCTTAAAGTGGAATGTTACATGTTACATGTATCTTTCTTCCTGGAAGTACTTGTTGTTTGGCCACTGCATTGCTTGTGGACATTAATGCAATTTGTAAAATCAATAGGAACTATAAATATTCATCATAATGTTGATTGCTATAAATACTCAGCATAACATTGAACACCTGACTCGAAACAAATAACAGATACAAAATCGAACATAAAAAATGATCAGAAGTGTGGAAATGCAGAAGTTTATTAATTCAGTGCTTATAAATCCATATCAAAGGATTGATATAAATTATATTATGATTATCTCTCTTTAATAGGGTGGCTATTCTTTCAAGAGGACAACCACAGATGCCCCTAGGGGGCAGTATTTATATTGCATTCAGAAATGACTTGAACTGGACAATAGGATAGGCAAATACCTTAAGGCTAAAACTAGCATATTGTAGTGTATCAATAAGGGGTGCCTGTAGCTCCTCCGATATAAATATTGAAAAATTATATGTCGTGTATGGAAACAGAGAAGAAACTCCATAGAGGGGTCTAGGAAATATTTCCCATGTGTAATTGTATTGGAAACATCTCAGAACCCTTTCCCAGACATTCCTTTGGATATTCCTGTATGGAAATCTTGTTTCCAAACAACACTGCTTTTTCCATTTTAGTAACGCTTGGGTGGGCCCCATACATTAAAAGCTAAAACAAAGAAATAATAGAAAAACCCAAAGAAAAATCCCAGCAAATTGAAATATAAGAACACTTTTCCTTCTTGTTATGTAAAACCCTCTCAGGTCTTCTTTATTTATTTATATTGTTGTAAAACCCTGTGAGTTGTGTTCTCAGTTTTTTGCTTTTTTTACAAATTTTATTAAAACTTAATTGTTGTTTATGTATGGACAAGGCCTAATCTATTAGATGGAGCTTATATCCTCTTCCGTAAGGCTACTAATTCAGAAATAAAATCTGAATAAGCTATTGGATCTAAAGATTGAGCATCTTTTATCGGTAAGGCACCCTTAGCCAACAACTGGTGAGGCACCTTATCATGCCTCATGGTACAAAAAGCAGGCAAAGAACTAACCTTTTGGTAAAAATGTAACCTACAGGGAAAATAGAGCAGACTCTCGAGCACTTCCAAATCCTAATGACATTCCCAAAAATATGTTTCACCATCTCAAAATGGTGGCAAACAAAGTAAAGTCCATCAGAAAGCCTGCTCTTCCAATCTGGACTTAGAGGGGGTCCCCTGGTAAATGACAAGCCATGCCAAGACTTGCAGCTTATACGAAAGCTGAATGGACTAGACACTGTGTAGTCTGTGCACTCACCTATCTTCTGGATCAACTAAAACCCATCTTGCAAGGGATATTGGATGCCATCAATGCAACAAAGAATAGAGCCTATGTGAACCATACCGCTGCAAGGGCTGACCAAAGCTTCACTCCTTATCCCTCAAAAAAAGTTCCAACATTGCAATGCTCATTTTGAACATGACCCCCTGGGGGATGAGCTTAACCAACTCCATAACTGATTGTCTATTGGGAAGCGGGTGGGGGGGAGAATACCATACTCTTTCCAGCAACATGCAACTATATCCCACAAATCTACCCAAAAGAAATGTCGTTCTCACTCAAGCAGTCAGACTGGAAGTGTGGCAAGTCTGCAATACGAGTAACCCATGACCTCTAGCTCCAATTGGGTGGCGGAGTCCTTGGTGTAGTTTTGACATGGTTGATGACACCATAGCAGGTCTGGGAGTTGTCGATTTATGTGGTCCTCTATCTTTTTTAATAGAGGTTGTTTAGTAGCCAAGGCCTTGAATAATTGCTTGGAGTGCTTGTCACTAACTTTGAGCCAATGCAGTTAAGATCAAATATGGGAACCTTTTACTTTGAGAGCCTCTGCAATTTGTATTATCTGTCTAATATTTGGAGCTCTGGCCTACAACTTCTCATTGAATGGCTGTACTTCTGTCTTTCACCAAAGCCATTTATTTGGTCTCTGCGTTTCTTGTGTGCCTGCTAGTAGCAGTGTCTTGTTTTCCATATCTTAGAATAAGGGGATGTTGTTTTGGAAATAGCATCATTCCACCATTTATTCTAGCTCGAATCATTTTTGGCCTTGGGTACTCAATTTCAAATCAAGTTGATGCTGTTGAGTTATGTTGGGCATTTTAGATGAGAGACATTAAGCTTGTAGGCTGTTTTGATAGGAGCTGGTAAGTTTGTTCCTATAGAATTTCAAAGACAATGAGTTGGTGATCAGACTGTAGAAATTCTGACCAGCAATAGATTAATTTCACTCACAACAAATTACAATTGATCATGCAAAATTGTCAACAATGGAGACTGAATATGGAGCTGTAACACAAAATTATATTAACTCAGTGTACAATAGCCAACCCTATAATAACATAGGTTACTGAATATATAGAATACATCAATAGGTTGAATGCATAAGGAGGCATCCAAAACTAGCATAAAGCAGGCTTACCCAAAATAGGCAAATCCCCCCTAGGTGTAAAAAGCTGATCCCAAATCTGTCATGAGGCTCACGAATTGGCAAGGGTGCATGGGCAAGCTAATGAGTGGTGAAATGGAAGCTCATACATGCTTTTGCATGGAGGAAAGAGTGGAGGATGAAAGGGGAAAAAAACAATTTCACCTCACCTAGTCTTGCTTTCCTATGTGCCTTAAAACACTGAAAAAGCAGGCAATAAAGCAGAAAAAGTAGAAGGGCACCTAGGAGGCTAGGAATAAAGAATGTTTGATTCCTAAGGCTTTCCCAAGTGCTACATGAGTCAAAGATGGCAAGTTTGACCTCTATGGATAGGCAATTAGCAACTTGCACATGGTGGGACTCATGAACTAGGAAAATAAGACAAAAATAAATGAATTAATGTCTAAGTGGGTAATACTATGGGTTTGATTATTCTAACACCCCCCCTAAAGCCTGACTTTATGAGTAACAAATCAAAATATAGGGCCTAGCAACAAGGCTTAGTCACCCTTTTACATACTGCAAGTCCATATGAACCAAGGAAAGAGGCAAAACCAACTTGGGAAAATCCTCTCTTAAACATGGACTGTAAAACAAAATTGTAGAATCTTGTCTCTACTCATGCTTTGACAGCATGATCAACAATCCCTAGCAGTGATTTGAGATTGCTGAAGGTCTTCTCACAAAATGCTTTGGTGAAGATATCAGCTACTTGTTCTGAAGATGAATAGAAGAGTAGGTTAATGGTGCCATCATGCACAAGCTCTCTGATGTAGTGCATGTGAATCTCAATGTGTCTGGTTCTCTGCTTCTGAACTGGATCTTTGCAGATTCGAATGGTACTCTGGTTATCACAGTAGATGGTAGTTGAGTACTCAGGTTCGAAACCACACTCTCCAAGTAAACCCTACAACCATAAACACTGATTTGTTGCATTAACAACTCCTATGTACTCATCTTCTGTAGATGAGAGTGAAATGGCACTCTGTTTCTTGCTTGACTAGCTGATTGGCCCTTCTGCAAGCATTAACACATAACCTAAAGTGGACTTCCTATCTGTGCTATCACCTGCCCAATCACTGTCAGTAAAACCAATTAACTCAAGGTCAGAATTGGCTTTATAGAAAATCCCATGTGTCCTTGTTCCCTGAACAAAGCTAAGGATCCTCTTGGCTGCTTTCCAATGGATCTCATGGGGCTGATCCATGAATCTAGAAACAACACTGACTACATAACAAAAATCAGGTCAAGTATGTGTCAAATACAATAAACATCCAATCAACTGTCTATACAAAGTGTTGTTTACCATCGGTGGAGAATCATCTTCCTCCAGCTTCACTCCTGAAAGGAAAGGAGTTTTGCTTGCTTTGCAATCTTGCATTCTGAATTTGATCAGCAAATCCAAGGCATATTTGGACTGGTGCACCTTGATTCCAACTTTGGTTTGAGCAATCTCAAGCCCCAGAAATTGACTTAAGAGCCCCAAATCTGTCATGGAGAAGGCTTGGTTCATAGCTCCTTTTAGGGAAGCAATATCAGCTTGTGAGCTTCCTGCAATGAGGAGGTCATCAACATATAACACAATGATCATTAATGAACCATTAATTACCTTCAAATAGACATTCGAATCTGATTTGCACTGAACAAAATTCAGAGATAGCAAGAAGCTATCTATCTTGGCATACCAAGCCCTGGGGGCTTGCTTTAGCCCATACAATGACTTTCTCAACCTGCACACAAGAGAATGGTCAGTAGAAAAACCTTGGGGCTGCTGCATATATATCTCCTCAGTGAGATCACCATTCAGAAAGGCACATTTTACATCCATGTGATGTACCTCCCATTGCCTTGATGCTGCAATGGCTAGAGCTAGCCTGATTGAATCCATCTTTGCCACTGGGGAAAAAGTCTCATTGTAATCGATGCCATGAACCTGTGAGTAGCCTTTAGCTACCAATCTAGCCTTGTACTTCAGTGGTGAACCATCAGCAGAAAATTTGGTCTTATAGACGCACTTACACTGTACTAGTTTTCTCCCTGGAGGAAGATCCACTAGCTCCCATGTGTTGCTCTTCTGTAGCGAGTTGAACTCCTCATTCATGGAAACTTGCCATCTTGGATATCCTGATGCTTCTTCATATGTTTGAGGATCAGCATCCACCATCAAATAGCATTTTTCAGCAAACTCGGGATCCTTCATGCACAGACCACTCTCAAATTGAGATCTAGTCCTCCTTGGGTCATTGGGATCCCCAGCTAACTGTCCTGCTGCATGTAGTGTATTGGATGCCCATTTAGGCCTTGTGGGGATGTTTGGGTCTGCAATAAACTCATATCCATCAGACAAATCAGAATCAGCATGTTCAACAAACTTTTTACTTACTTCTTGAGGTTCAGGTGGTGAAGAAGCTTCACCAATTTCCACATCTTTAAGGGGTTCTTCTTCAAACTGAACACACCTTTCAATGAAGGCTTTGTTTGTGCTCAAGTTTATCAAATTGTACCCTTTTGAATCTTTAGAGTATCCCACAAAAAGACACTCTAGGCTTTGGGGCTGCAAAGCCTTCCTCTTCTCTGTCAGGATTCTAGCCCATGCCTTTGAGCCAAAAATCCTGAAATGGGTCACATCTGGCTTGTGCCCACTCCATGCTTCAAAAGGAGTCATGCCATCCAACTGTTTGTGAGGCACCCTATTCTGAATATATGCTGCACAATTGATAGCTTCAGCCCAATACTTTGGTGGCAAATTTTTGGCCTCCATCATGCATGTTGCCATCTCCTTCAATGATCTGTTCTTCCTCTCAGCAACACCATTTTGCTGTGGTGTGTAGGGGATAGAATGCTGCATCTAAATACCTACATCTGCACAATAGTTAATAAACTCAGTATTGACATACTCACCACCATTGTCAGACCTGAGTACCTTGAGTTTTCTTCCACACTGGTTTTCAACCAAAGCCTTGAAGACTTTGAATAGGCCAAAAAAATTTTACTTGTGTTTCATGAAGTGAACCCAACAATACCTGGAAAAATCATCAACAAAGGTCAATGCATATTTGGCCTGACTCATGGACATATGAGGGAATGGGCCAGCAACATCACTGTGAATCAGCTCGAGGGGTGCAGAGGTTCTCTCATGGCTGGCTTTCTCAAATTTGTGCTCTAGGTGTTTTCCTAGGATACAGCCTTGGAAAACTCCTTTGGAAAATTTTATCTTGGGCAACCCTATGACCATATCTTTCTCACTAAGATCAGACAAATACTTGTAATTTAAATGGCCAAATCTTTCATGCCATAGCTTGCTAGCTTCATTAGCATGGATAAGAAGAGTAGAGGGGTTTGAGTAAGGCAGGAAGTGTGAAAACATGTATACCTTTTGAGCATGATTCGCTACTCCTTTTGCAATGATTCTTCCACTTGAGATTTCTGTGATCTCAACTTCATCTGGTGAGAATATGAATTTCTTAGGAGACCCAGTGTGGGTCATCTGGTACACTGATAGAAGGTTGGAGGTGAGACCAGGGACATACAGCACATTGTTGAAGTTACCATGATCAAGTTCTATCCTTCCTTTTCCTTTACTTTTAGTGAGAGAGTCATCTCCCAATACAATAGATGGTCCTTTTTACATATCCAGTGAGGAGAAGGCCTCCTTAGTCGAAACCATGTGTCTTGAAGCTCCAGAATCTATGATAAAACTGGGTGAGCTTGATGATCCAGCAACTAGAGCATGAACTCTCTCTCTGTCATCGGAACTTGATCCTCCTTCTCTCTTCTTTGAGCCTTCTGGAAGGGAGATGCCATTCTTCTCCAGGAGATTGGTCAGCATATCAATCTGCTTTTTCATACAAGAGCTTTCAGTGTGATTTCCCTTCGAACAATATGAGCACTTGTTCATATCACCTTTGTTTTTCTTCTTCTGGGTATTTTTCTTGGGACCTTGTTGATCCTCCGGAGACTGCTTCTTGTCTCTTCTTTGCTCAAGTGGCTTTTTAGCTTTCTTTTTGCTTTTAGAATCCACCCTCAAATCTCCAGCAACCAGAGCTTGGTCTTTGGAAGGTTTGATGGTGCCCATCATCACCAGCTTGTCTTGTTCTTATGTGAGAGATTCCATGAAATCTGCAAGCCTAGGCATCTTCCAGGTTCGAGCTATGATTTTTGTGGCATAGAAGGTCGAAACAAAGACTGAGTAGTTAGGTCTTAGCTTCGAGAGGATGGCCAATACGAGCTGATCATCTTTCTTTTCGATACCACACTGCTTCAGCTGCAAAACTAGTGCTTTGAGCATGGAGAAATATAGCTGCAGGGATTCAAAGCTGTTGGGACTCAGAGAAATCAGCTCATTTTCGATCTGATGTCCCCTCATCTCATCTGTCTTTCCAAAAAGCTCAGACAGCTTCTCCCATACTTGATCCGGTGAAGTTAATCCATCGAGATGGAAAAGGAGGTCTCAAGAAATACTGAGACATAGGAGGCCATAAGCCTAATCTCTCTGATTGTGCCATTTGATCTTCTCTGTAGCTGCATTGGGCTCTGCTTCTGTTGCCATAGTCACCCTGTAGAGGCCTTTCGCTCTCAACAAGATCTCCATCTCTGCTTTCCATTCAAAATAGTTGAAGGGAGTCAAGAAAGTTTTCTGTGAATCCATAGCTTTAGAAAATCTGTCCCGGCTGTCAGTAGAAGGCTCCTAGTCTTGATGTTGAACCTGCAAAACAATTTTTGAAGGAGAGTAATAACCTACAATGGATCTGATACCATGTATAAATTCTGACCAGCAATAGATTAATTTAACTCACAACAAATTACAATTGATCATGCAAAATTGTCAACAATGGAGACTGAATATGGAGCTGTAACACAAAATTATATTAACTCAGTGTACAATATCCAACCCTATAGTAACATAGGTTTCTGAATATATAGAATACATCAATAGGGCGAATGCATAAGGAGGCATCCAAAACTAGCATAAAGCAGGCTTACCCAAAATAGGCAAATCCCCCATAGGTGTAAAAAGCTGATCCCAAATCTGTCATGAGGCTCAAGAATTGGCAAGGGTGCATGGGAAAGCTAATGAGTGGTTAAATGGCAGCTCATACATGCTTTTGCATGGAGGAAAGAGTAGAGGATGAAAGGGGAAAAAAACAAGTTCACCTCACCTAGTCTTGCTTTCCTATGTGCCTTAAAACACTGAAAAAGCAGGCAATAAAGCAAAAAAAGCAGAAGGGCACCTAGGAGGCCAGGAATAAAGTATATTTGATTCCTAAGGCTTTCCCAAGTGCTACATGAGTCAAATATGGCAAGTTTGACCTCTATGGATAGGCAATTAGCAACTTGCACATGGTGGGACTCATGAACTAGGAAAATAAGACAAAAATAAATGAATTAATGTCTAAGTGGGTAATACTGTGGGTTTGATTATTCTAACACAGACAAGACATCTAGAAAGGTTAATTCTTATGAGCCTGGTTACATCTGAATCTTGATGAAGAACCCATCACATAGTAGGAGTTATAACTTCAAATTATCTTGATTGCATTTTCATGCATGCAATGCAATGTAGCCATACACAGTTACAAATTAGCCATGTAACATTCTGTTTGCATTATGAATTTCTAGGAGTGTATACATTTTAGATTTTATTTGTATTGTCAACGGGGTCTATCTTGGGTGGTTAAAGGGGAGTGTTATCCTCCCCACCTAGGTTCAATTCCCGCTTGTGACATGCTTGCTCCTAATGGGTTGATTGGACTCTAAAGGAGCTGTTTCATGTGGATGGGGCCAGGTGAGATTCCTGGAAAGATTTGGTGGATAGATTCCTTGTCATGAGCACCTGTACTATCACTACCATCAAGAGCATAATTTTTGTTTGTTTGTTATTCCATAGATTTCATTAGATAACCTCTCATGTTCCTTTATCAGTTTTGCATGTGCATAATTGTTTCATGACTTTTCTTGGAAAAAACCTCATGTAGAAAAATGAACTCTGAGTATAAGTCTTCTAAGATGATATTGAATTTTCCAAGAATGAGACTTCTCCTCTTGAGTAGAAAATCAAACCAGTGTGGGATGATATTGGTTCATAACAACTTCACCATAACGTGGTGCTAAGCTTGCCTCTGTTTTGCAATCCATCAAATCTGTGTTCCTTCCAATGTGTAATTATGATTTAATGTATGAAGTCCTTTCTCCAACACCAAAACGCTGACCACCTTCCTCATTGCTTGCTTGAAGAGCTGACGTTGAACCTGCACCTATTTACATAAGACAGGTTGTATCAATGAATGTTCACATTCTCCTTTATTCACCAGATCTTCTAGATGTAATTCAACAGAATTCATTCAAAGGATCATTGCCTTATAACTGCATATCAGCCTGAAAGCCCTTAGTTGTATGAAATAACCTACTACTGCTTTAGGATCTACTGTGATAAAAGTATTGTCAAAGATTTTGTCCAAAGTGACATGATACGAGGGCTCAGTGTGTTCTGCACCCTTCCAACCTAACCCCTTGATGAATCATGACCCATCCAATCCAAAATTGAAACGAAATAGAAAACGTTTACTGGAAATTTCACCAGGATTCTGTTCTCATTGTCCATCTGCACCGTCAAACAATATCCTTCCTTGCTTTGTTTAATTTTAAACATTTACCTGAAAAAAATAGGAGTTAAAGGAGAAATATTGGTGACCAAAATACATTTATTTTTAATCATAAGTAGGTGGGTTATTTTAAAGTTAAATCCTAAATTAGTAAAAAAATGGCTTATCCAGATCTCCTTTTGTTTTGAAGTTCCCATGTTCTGAAGCAGCATGGAAGGTGTCTCAGCAATTAGCTTTAATAAAATTTCCTTTTGGAGAATAAGGGAAGACCATTCTCACTTTGAGTTCAAATTAGAATTGAAAGCTGGTTACTGCAAAAACACATGTAGTGAATCAATTAAAATGTAATTTTGTTGGTAACTTGAGGAATGAAAGTAAACAAGGCTAAACTACAAATCCCCCCCCCTATATTTTATAAAGGAAATGAATATCCCACTATTAGGTCATCCTTTCTACCCTAACAAGGTTTGCAAGCCTCAACGAAAAAAATATGATGACTCAACTAAGAACTAACTTGCATGAGCTTCATAGAAAACCTAGCAAATGGACTCTTCTGAAAATTCCTTTGGAAAACATAATCTGTAATCAATGCAATTTAGAAGATATTGAAGACGAAGCTCAATTCCTTTTAAGATGCCCTTAACACAGCAATATTAAATGTGATTATACCCTTATACTGATGTTTGCAACAACAATTTAGTTCATGAAAAATCCTAAATCAAGACAACCAAACTAAGTTGGGAGACTTTATTATGAATCTTATCTCACATTGAAGCAAATGTCTAAATAAGTAATCTTCAAGATTTTAATTTCCTAGTTCCGTTTGTTCACTTTCTCTATGTGGGTCCTACAGACCAAGCTGGTCTAAGGGATGTCAATGACGCCATCATCATCAATCGAGCTATTATTTAGCATCATAATCATCTGTCTTTTTGTCATTTTCAAAATATTGGCTTTATGGAAGGAAAGAGCCTGATTCTAGTGGGCTATATATAATTATTGGTTTTGTTTCCATGAATATCATTTAGTAGGTAAAAGTGCCAGTGCATTTTTCCTTGTGGACTCCTAAAATAACTAGTCTGTTGCATTTGCCTCTCACAGAAATTGAGGTCGAAGATCAATTGCTGATGTCAACAATAGAGTCACGAATAAAAGAAATGGACAAAATGACAGGGGGACGACAAGATTTGATCGTTGTTGCCTCTTTGTTAGGACATGTTCCTAATCTTGCAGGATTGGCATGAACTTGTGAGGTGAAGTGTAAAATACAGTGACTTGGCTAGATATTTCTGAATATGCTCATGATTATCATAGTGTAAATGTGTGCGATATCTCTTTTACCCACTTCTGTCTCGATTACTCTTTTTCTTGCAGGTGTTTAAAGCAGCAAGATTAATTATTGTTGATGCAAGTATAATACAAGATAAACAGTTCCATCTAATCAGGTACAAAATCATCTTTTTTCTATCTTAATTTGCAATATTGATTTCATTATTTGGTGAGTGGATTCTAAGCAAATAGTCAGGAAAGCAACAAGCACATTTTCAGATTGATGACATTAAATCATGTCTACTTTACAGCGTCACAGCAGAGAAGTGGATTCCAATACAAGAAGTACCCGAATTGAACCTTAGAGAATACTTGAAGGCAAAGAGGAGGGAAGGGTACTCAGTTTTGGGATTGGAGAAAATGACAAACAGTATACCACTCAATAGGTATTCATTCCCATGAAAAATGGTAAGCTCTGTTTTCATTTTCCAATTTCGTGTAACTTTTCATATATTGTAGATTCAGAAAATGGGAAGTTAAAACACTTGAAATTTATCAAGGTGTTATTTGCAAGAATTATGATTTGTTGTATGCTTTCATCTGTACTACGTTTTCTTGATGAGATGATTAAAACAATTTCCTCTAAATTAGGTCTTCATACTTGGAAGAGAGAAAGAGGGAATTCCTGTTGATATCATCCATGTACTGGATGCATGTGTGGAAATTCCTCAATATGGTGTCATTAGATCTCTAAATGTCCATGTCAGTGGTGCTATTGCAATATGGGAATATACTTGGCAGCATCAACATGAGTAAATATATATTTCTTCCAATAGCTTTACCTGAGAAAATCATAAGGTGATAATCAAGGCATGAAAAAATTATTATTCTTGCAGCGGTTCATTATTACCCTTCATGACAAGGTTACAATTCTCTTTTCCCTTCAGTTCTGTTATGTGAACTTTTCTTCCTATGTCATTGAAGTGTTTATTCACATACGTTTGGTCATTGCATTTGGTTGTTTTTCAAGATATAATTTTGATTGACATGAAATAGCTTTCACGACATGTCTTGTTACTTGGAAGATTGAGTTTTGCATTTGTATTTTTTTTTTTTTAAATAGTTTTAGCCGTCGGAAATGTAGTAGTGCATACATACCTATATGCTTGTTATGCACCCATTTCTTCACTAAGGCATAGGAGGTCTGCACCAACACGTACTCACTAAGGCATAGGAGGTATGCACCCATTTTTTCATTAATGCGTTGGATTTGAGACTTTCTTAAATCATTCATCACTTTCCATAGTTGTCATGTCATTCATTAACCACATGACATATAGGGGTGAACTCCTTCACACATTGCACTATGTATATAGGTTTGTACCTGTGCAGTCGAGCATAATTGTTTTGTGGATTCGTAGATTATATTTCCTATTGAAATCCCTTTCCTGGTTTAGAGCTGAGTTTTAGTTTTCTTAGGTACTAAGTAGTTGCAGATTTAGCCATTCAAGTTTAATTTTAACCAATGCTTAAATTCAATTTGTTAGATTAGATTTTTCTATTTTGCACATGATCTTGGTTATTGTTGTTAGCTGTTGAACAAGATGAATAATTTGCTTCATTGTTTTTCTAATTTACAGTTCATTGTTTTTTTATTTTACAAGTGATATTTTTTAATTGGATTTTGTAGGAGTGAGCTTAAGTTATAAGTAGGCCATTGAGTATGAAGAGCCCGCTACTGAGGATTTGTCATTCAGTATGAAGACCCTGATGTTGAGGCTTTCAAGATGTTAAGTGTGGTTTTGAAGCTGCTGACGTGGGATCTAAGTATGGTTTTGAAGCTGTTGATGTGGGATCTAAGTATGGTTTTGCAACCAAGTGCAAGTATGATGGTTTAGCCATTGTAATATTTTGAAAAGTGATGATTTTCCTGTAAATTTATATGGAAATTAATATGTGTTTTTGAGAAAACTCATATTTATTGTAATACTTTTGACATTTCATATAATATAATTTGTGGTTTAAAACTTATATATATGGTTGTACTTTATATTATCTACCAATGTTGTAATTATTAACTAATTAATGTGACATTGCATAATTTGCATGTGTATTAGATGAGAATAAATGTATGATTCTTTTTTTTAATTTAAACGTAATATCAAATTAAAAATTTATATTGATTAATAATGGACAACATTAAAACTACTAAAATATAATGACCATACATAAAGCGACTAAAAATGACTAAATTAGTGACCAGTAAATGAGATTAATGACCAAAATTGACAAATAAAATGACCAATAATTGAGAGATATGCGGCCAAACAATGAGATATAAATGACCAGAAAAATGACCAAAATTCGCATATCAATGAACCAAAATCAGTTTTGGTAGCTAATTTATGGTTTTTTATTACGTGACCAAATTTGGTCATATTCTAGCTTGTTATGTGGTCATTAATTTGGTTACAAATGTGGTCATATATTTGGTCATTGATTCAAATATATGACCAAATTAATGACCAAATATATGACCAAATTAATGACCAACCGACAAGCTATAAATGACCAAAATAAAAATGACCAATTTTGGTCATGTAATAAAAGACCGCAAATTAACCACCAGCAATCGCCAAACCAAAAGTGGTCATTGATATGCGGATTTTGGTCATTTTTTTGGTCACTAATCTCTCATTTTCCACTAGTGTTTCCATTCTTTTTCACATGTTTTTATGTGGTTTTTTGGATCCTGTCCTTGGATGAACATAGGTATTTGGGCTTGATTGGTTAACTTTTTCCCTCCAAATATTTTTATGAAGAAGGTTGACGCTGTTGTCCATGTCTGCAATCTTGATTGATGGGTATCCCCCCATCTTACAGCTTGTCCTGTGAAAGTTTCCGCTAGGATTTGGAGTCGGCCGTGTTCACCAATGTTCCTGGATACTTTTTCAATGTGCATAGCTAGTGATTCTCTTTCTTTATATCTTGGGATTTGTGTGATGTTTGCATTTGTTGGTTTCAGGGTAGAATATTCCCTGATTTTCTTTTCAAATATTTTTGGGATCATGGACACCACGAAGCATTATCAAACTGGTTTCTTCTGTACTTTTTGAATTGTCCAACATCCTCTTACTAGTGTTTCATAATTATGGACTTCCCAATCATATATTTCTGCGTCTGAGTTGTATCCTACTGAATCTTGATTCCCTAAGTGAAGTTCACCATAGAAATTAGGTCTTGTGCAGTCCTCATTGTTTTGTATCTAATATAGTTGTTGGATCTCAACATCTTCATCTATAGGTTCTATCCAAGGCTCTCCTTGGGATGGATGGATAGGTACTATGACTTTTTTCCCATTCCCTTTTAGTTTTATCCTTTCCTTGTCTAAGGATATCGATGCTTTCATTTTTCTTCCCCAAGGTTGACCTACCAATGCTGGGAAGGAGCAGGACTCTTCCTTAGCATCAATAATTTCGAAATTGACTTTGGTCGATATTCCTTTTATTGTCGTGTCAACATTTTTCCAGACTCCAATATGTTCAATCAGGCCTTGGTCGGATAATTTCAGGTATATCCCTGACTTGTATAGTCTAGGTCTACCCAATTGTTCCCAAGTATCATGAGTCATAATGCTTACTTGTGATCTGAAGCTGAGCACAACTTATCGTACATGGTATCCTTCAATTTCTAGGTCGACAAGTGGGTCGGCATCACTTTTATCTTTTTGTTTTAGGTTACAGATATTTTTTTTTTGTGTTATTGTTGTGTTTTATTTTATACAATAAGTTGATGAATTGAGATACCATTTTATCATTTTGTAAAAAGTGTATTAATTCTTTTATTATGCCTTGTCGATTATCATCGGCTTCTTCCTGTTGAGCAAATTCTCTAAATACATTCGTTGCATCTTTATACAATTGTTTTTGTTTAACTAGGTCAAGATAATCATTCTTTTCCTTTATTGTTCTTATTCATGGATTATCATCCCCAATTTATATCCCTTGTCGGGTTACTACATGCAAATTATTTGTATTGATAATATCATGTTTTTGTATGCACAAGACATTAACATTTTTCTTCTTATTAATTTTATCGATCATAGTACGAAAATCCTCCAATGAGTGATCCCCTACTCCACGACTAGTACAAAATTTTAAATCAATTCTATCCTTATATGGACAGTTTGCATATCGATGTCCTTCTTTGTAGCATGTGAAACATTGGACGAGCCGACGCAGTTGGTTGTCACGATTCCCATAGAATCGACCTCAACCTCCATATCCTCCACGTCGGTTGTCGAACTGACACTCATATTGACGACCATCGTACCTTTGATTATTTTGTTCATATTGATTATTCTCGTTATTCTGTGCAACTGCGTTCGTCTAATAGACTGCCTAGTAATTTTGTCGATTTTTAGGTTTAGGTGGCAGTCAGTGGTGGTATGATTTTTAGTTTTATAGATTGCACACCACGATGCTTTTCCATTCTTCATGTTAAATGAGCAATATTTTGTGGTGTGTTCTCCATGTTCTTAGCAGATGTCGTAAAAACACTTTGTTTGCACAAATCAAATGTCTTGTTAGCTGATCTCCTATTGGTAGTTATCTTTTGAATGTCTCACCATTGAGCATTTCATGCACCAGATGTCCTCATTCTTACGTTTTAGCTCTTTTAAGTATTTATGCATGATCTCGATTTGTTCTTCCAGTCTATTATCTGCGGGATATGCTGGGAAGTCTTCATCCATTTCCACTTGTAAGTATTTAGTAAGCACATATTCGTGTCTCTTGAATGTCTTGAAAGGCCTGCAAGAAACCACTGAATTAACAATTGTTCATCAATTACATAATCGAGTTGGCTAAGAAGGTCTTTCTAGCATTTGTTGTAGTCACGGATAGATAATGTTGGCTTTTGTGATGTTTTTTTTAATTTCTTAGCTGCGAGATGTTTTGCATCTGGGGTTTTAAAGAACTACAAGAATTGTGCTTTGATTTCTAGTTTAGTTGCTTGAGGTATTATTTCAGAGAAGGTCATATACCATGTTAATTTTCTTTTCCTCAAGGCACCAGTGAACTGTACCATCTTCCTATCTTCATCTATTATTTAGTTTGCCTCCCATGTCAACTCGCAGATGAACCAATGTCATTTTGGATCTTTGTCACCCTCATATAGAGGGATATGTGCTGATCCATGACCCATGTCAGATTCATTGCCACTGTCTTCTTCAGGAGGTGGAAGTAGTGGGGGTGGTGGTGGGGGTATTGGGATGTTTTTCTTATTTCATTGTGCAGAACTATTGTCGATGGAACTCTCATTTTTGTTAGTTGTTTAATTTGTCGTTTCTTCTCCGAAAAGTAGTCAGTCGTGGTCGACTTTTTCTATCGATGTCCAACTGCAATTATTTGTCTACAGGTATGATTTTTTTGTTTTCCCCAAAGATGTATTTGGCAGGGGGGGTGCTTCTTCGTGTGTCGGGTAAATTAAGTGGATACTTCAGTTAGATGGGTACGCCTGAAGCATGACCCAGTTTCCTTCTTTTGGTTGATGGATAAGTAGATGACTATGATTGTTTACCTCGTCATCTAGTCGGTTCCATATACCAAACTCACCAAATCTTAGTCTTAAATCTTCTTTGACAATGGCTTGTATCCTGGTACTCATATTTGTTGGAGATATAGGTCTTACCTCATGGGGAACTTCTATTTGGAGAGCTTCACGCTGCTCTATCCACAAATCTTCTTCAATGGGTGACGCTTCTTCATCGACGCCTTCTTCTTGTTGGTCATGACCTGAGTCTAGCGGATTCCTTTCTTGGTCTGTCCCCCTAGTATTCATTCCTCTTTGCAGTGCTATAGCTCTTTCTCTTCTTTCTTCCCTTCTTTGCAACCTCTTCTGTCTCTCTATTTTCTGTAAATCCACTGTACCTTTGTGTGACACTATCCATTCAATTTCCTTTTTAGGATGACTTTTCATCACTGATGATGGTATCTCTTTTAGTCAACTAGAATCCTCTCCACTTTACCCCAACATACGACCAGCTACCCCCCCATAGCCTACCCGATGCTTTAGAAATATCGGATAGTTCTGTTTACTTTCTTAGGAAATATTCCCACTGTCTTTCGGAAATCAACTCCTCCCACTTCTTTTGTTTCTCCGCCCAGTTATAATTTTGTGGTGGTTCGAGTAGTAATGGACGAGGTTCGACAATATGACCCACTCCTTTTTCTATCAAGAACTTGAACAAAAAGGTCGGTAAGGAGCACAGGAACTACTCAGTAAGGTCTGTATAGAATTTATTCTGAATGGTCTCTACTGAATTTCTTTCTTCTATAGCTTTCTCCTCACAGAAATCATCGGTGATATTTTCAAGCCACTCCGACAGGTTTTTCCTTCCCCCTCGAATCAGTTTCACTAGTATTTGTTGTTCTTTAGTGTCCTCCAGCTTTTTCATCCAAAAGTTTCTTCAAAATTTGCGGTATCGATTCTACAAACTTCTCATGGGTTTCAGTAAAGAATCTTTCTTTTTCCTAAGCAGTCATTAATCTGTTTATTCACACATAATTTTGCAAATAATTTGTTATCTTGCACTCCCACCAGTTCTTGATTTCCTGTTTTGATATCATCTACTTGTATTCATCTCAGACATGTACTACCGGCAACAGAACCAATGTTGTAATCTCATAGATCACAAAGGGTTACCAATAATACACATTTAAAAGAATACATGCATATCAGAAACAAGAGACAAGAACACAGATATAAGAAGAACAGATTATATTATAATAGAAGAGTCCATACAATGCACAAAACTAAACCAAGTTCTCATCTGGCTAAATAGCCTAATATATATGATTTACAAAATAGTTACAGATAACTACCTCTCTGTTCTATCAACCGACAAGACCTTAGGTGGCCGACCTAATCTCTAATTAGTCGGCTGATCGACTTAGTCGACTAGTCAACTAGCTCCTCCAACAAACACCAATTTGCATGATATCACTAGGGTTGACAAATAATGAGATGGAACTAGGGTTTAGTGAGCAATTTACAAGTTAAGAGAGGGAACTAGAAACACATGGCCATGTACAAATCGAAAACCAACTAGGCTTTCATGAACACCAATTTGCATGCTATCACTAGGGTTGACAAGGTATGTGATGGAACTAGGGTTTACTGAGCAATTTACAAGTTAAGAGAGGGAACTAGGAACACATGGCCATGTACAAATCGGAAACCAACTAGGCTTTCATGAACACCAATTTGCATGCTATCACTAGGGTTGACAAATAATGAGATGGAACTAGGGTTTAGTGAGCTATTTACAAGTTTTGAAACGGAACTAGAAACACATGAACACCAATACTTGCATGCACCAACTAGGCTTTCATGAACACCAATTTTCATACACCAACTAGGGTTGACAAGGTGTGAGATGGAACTAGGGTTTAGTGAGCAATTTACAAGTTAAGAGAGGGAACTAGAATCACATGGACATGTACAAATTGGAAACCAGCTAGGCTTTGATGAACACCAATTTGCATGCTATCACTACAGTTGACTAATAATGAGATGGAACTAGGATTTAGTGAGCTCTTTACAAGTTATGAGACGGAACTAGAAAGACATGGCCATGTACAAATCAGAAACTAACTAGGCTTTCATGAACACCAATTTGCATGCTATCACTAGGGTTGAAAAATAATGAGATGGAACTAAGGTTTAGTGAGCACTTTACAGCTTAAGAGAGGGAGCTAGAAACACATGGACATGTGCAAATTGGAAACAAACTAGGATTTCATGAACACCAATTTTCATGCACCAACTAGGGTTGACAAGGTATGAGATGGAACTAGCATTTAGTGAGAAATTTACAAGTTATGAGAGGGAACTAGAAACACATGGCCATGTACAAATTGGAAACCAACTAGGCTTTCATGAACACTAATTTGCATGCACCAACTAGGGTTGATAGGGTATGAGATGGAACTAGGGTTTAGTGAGATCTTTTCAAGTTAAGAGAGGAAACTAGAAAAACATGGACATGTACAAATCGAAAACCAACTAGGCTTTCATGAACACCAATTTGCATGCACCAACCAGGGTTGAAAAATAATGAGATGGAACTAGGGTTTAGTGAGCAATTTACCAGTTAAGAGAGGGAGTTAGAAACACATTGACATGTACAAATCGAAAACCAACTAGGATTTCATGAACACCAATTTTCATGCACCAACTAGGGTTGACAAGGTATGAGATGGAACTAGGGTTTGGTGAGCAATTTACAAGTTAAGAGAGGTAACTAGAAAGACATGGCCATGTACAAATGAGAAACTAACTAGGCTTTCAAAAACACCAATTTGCATGCTATCACTAGGGTTGACAAATAATGAGATGGAACTAGGGTTTAGTGAGCAATTTACAAGTTAAGAGAGGGAACTAGAAACACATGGCCATTTACAAATCGAAAACCAACCAAACTTTCATGAACACCAATTTGCATGCTATCACTAGGGTTGAAAAATAATGAGATGGAACTAGGGTTTAGTGAGCAGTTTACAAGTTAAGAGAGGGAACTAGAAATTGGAAACCAACTAGGGTTGACAAATAATGATATGGAAATAGGGTTTAGTGAGCAATTTACAATTTAAGAGAGGGAACTAGAAACACATGGACGTGTACAAATTGGAAACCAACTAGGGTTTCATGAACACCAATTTGCATGCTATCACTAGGGTTGACAAGTTATGACATGGAACTATGCTTTAGTGACCTCTTTACAAGTTATGAGATGGAACTAGAAACACATGGATGTATGTATGTATTGAAAACCAACTAGGGTTTGTAGGGTATGATGTTAGTATTGTAGGGTATTGTACGGTATGATGTATGTTAGTCTGGTATGATGTTAGTATCATAGGGTAGTAGAGGGTATGATATGGTATATTACACATGCATGCATGACTTAGTGTTATGATGTTAGTGTAGGGTATATTACAATGGTATGGTATGCTATTATGGTATAATGTTAGTGTCATAGGGTATTGTAGGGTATGTTATTGTATGTTAGTATGGTATGATGTTAGTATCATAAGTTATTGTAGGGTATTATATGGTATATTACACACACATGCATGACTTAGTGTTATGATGTTAATGTATGGTATATTACAATGGTATGGTATGTTAGTATGGTATGACGTTAGTATGTTATGTTATGGTATGTTATTGTATGTTAGTATGGTATGATGTTAGTATCATAGGGTATTGTAGGGCATGTTATTGTATGATGGAATGGTATGATAGTATGATAGGGTATTATAGGGTATGATATGGTATATTACACATCCATGGATGACTTAGTGTTATGATTGTTAGTGTATTATGGTATGGTTATGATGTTAAAAATTTGAAGATAGCCATAATGTTACAAAATTGATGAGTCATAAATTCTTCCTTTAAGTATTGGAGATTCATAAGTTAGCACACATGTGAACCACACATATCATGTTCCAAGATCAAGTCAACCATATATGTATACATTTAAACCTTGCTTTAAATATTATATATGTATAGAAATAATGTTACAAAAAATTTCATGCCACATGGCCATAATACAAAATAGTGGATGAAAAAGTACAACTGTGTGTATATCAACAAAAAATTACATCTATGTATCCCCCCTATACATTTATTCTATTTATCCCCCCTTTCACTGCCACTGCTAATGTCGTTGGAGAAGTCAAGCTTTCTTTTCCAACTGCTCACTGGTGATCCCCATCGTTGAACAAGAGGGATAGGTCGCATCAATGGAGACTACAGAAAAACCAAATTTTGTAAGTTAGTTTACCAAAATTTAAAATTTCTATGTACAATTGTTCAAATTCCAAAACCAAAATAGCATTTTTACTTACTGTACGTGAGTAACTAATGGTGGGTCGTGGTGCCTCACTAACAATGACCCTGATTGGGTGCTCTCCAAGCACCACTTGCTCACTATCAAGCTACATAAAAAATATATATGCCAATGTCAAGAAATATACATGTACATTGGGGGGGGAAGAGGTGGGTCACCGATTTGGGTCTCTTCAAGCACCAAATCAGAGAAAGCGATACATAAATGTACCTATTGGCTTGTCAAAGATGGGTCACCGATTTGGTGCTCTTCACACACCGGTGCCTCACTAGAAGCCTGGATAAAGTAACATATATGTCAATTTCAGATAAAATATTGAATGAGAGACATATATAGTACATGGACAGAAAATGATGTTTCGAAAGAAAGCGAAACACACATGTACCTAGTTGGGGGTAAGAGGTGGGTTGACAACAACCTCGATTTGGTGCTCTTCAAGAACCACTCTCTCAATAGATTCTTGCATAAAGTAACATATTTCAAAGCAATACATAAACCTACAAAAACATACAAATAGAAAGCATCAAATCAGGGAAATCCATACATAAACGTACAAAGAAAGCGATACATAAACTTACCTGCTGTCTTGTCAGAGGAGGTGTGTAACCAGTGGATCGATTAACTAGCAACGAAGAAAAGGACTTCTACCTGTACTAGAGAAGAAGCTCTCTTTTTGGACATATTCGTCAAACTCACGTTCCTACGTACAAAAGGATAAAGATACAATTAGACACTTTCAAAAAATTAAAAAAGTACATGTTGAATCATTAAACTCACAATTAAAAGAAAGCAATACATAAATGTACCTATTGGCTCGTGATAGGTGGGTCATCAATATGGTGCTCTTCAAGCGCCAGTGCCTCAATAGAAGCCTGCATAAAATAACATATGTCAAATTCAGATAATAAAAAAAATCATAGACATGTATACTACATGGACAAAAAATGATGTTTTCAAAGAAAGTGATACATACATGTACCTGGCGGGGGGGAAAAGGTGGGTCGACAACAACCTTTCATTGGTGCTCTTCAAGCACCAATGGCTCAATGGTTTCCTGTATAATGTAACATATGTCAATGTCAGATAATACAAAGAAAACGAGACATATACATGATGGATGAAAAATGATTTTTTCGAAGAAAGCGAAACATAATTAAAAGCATCATTAAAAGAATATTTAAAATAATACCTGTGTTTGGGAATCTACCTCTGCATGAGAGGGACTAGGCTGAGATTCAATGTACTCATCTTGATTACCCTACATAAAACATGTTGTATCAAAATTAGGATGTATTTAATGTTACAATCTCTACTATAAATATGTAAATAAAGTTGACAAATTAACAAGTATAGTTCTTATCGCTAATGGTGAAGAACCAAACCCATATGCAATATTGACAGCCGCATCAATGTTCTCAACATTGATCGGTGGACTATGCGACTCTGGTGTTCCATGGGACACCAACTGTATATTTGTTCACATAATTTGTTAGATAATTAAATAGAAATAAATTGCGAAACAATTGAAAATTGTGATATGAAACAAATAATAATATGAAAATAATGAGTTTTACTTACAAATCGAAGTAATCCATCATCCCAGAAGTCTGAATCAGGGCCATAGCATATGCCTCCACACGATGTGCAAGGGTGTGGAGTAACAAGATGCTATAAATGCTCTACATCTCCTGTGTGATTTGTAGATGGGTCGGCCTCATAAGTGCCAACCCCTTGGCCTACATTGCCTTGGACATTAGTCCCATGCTGAAGAAATGTATCTACCAAGTCAAATAATGCCTCCTCTGTATCCTCAATCATAGTACCCACAGGAGGATATAGCAGAGGGGGTTTTGGTGCGTGTGGAGGGTGTCGCACATGGCTAGGATTTTTCTTAGCCCCTTCACTATCTTGGGGCATACCATGACCAACACCATGGAATCCTAAGATATCAAAATAGTTAACATGTTTCCCTAGGATGAATTCTGCATACAACTTCCTAAGGAAATAAAATGGGATGTCCCTATTCCCATGAGGGTCTTCATCGAAGACCATATACCAACGATCCATCCAATTGGCGTTTATATTTGGTTCAACACACCAATATATGGAAATGTGTGCTCGACTGGTGGGTGGAACCAATCTGGTGCTAGGGTCCCGGAATAATCAAAATAATTGGTCTTTTGTAATCTTTAGGTCTTTGATGTCTTTATAACTCAATCCATCGGAGTAGTATTTCCTCCTAGATTCTCTATACGAGCTAATGTTGTACAAAGATCCTTGGGCATTGGCAATTGTGTTTGTTATTGTGTCTAATGCATCATCTAAATACTGTCTCAAATGATCCCCCCCTCTAATATATGAGCTAAGGTGCCTCAATGATGCCAAATGCGAAACAATTTGTGAGTTTTGATCTTGTGCCCCCTCCGGGTTTGGGTTTGGGTTCATGTTTGGGTTCATGTTTGGGTTAGGTTCTGGGTTATTAGAGGGTTCGTTTTCCACATTATCTTGCTCATTTTTGTCATCTGTTAAGATTTAGACAAAAAATACAAGTTGTTTTAGTTTATCATTTTTTGATTTCATTCAATTTTTCTTATTAAATTTGTTTTAAACAATTATAAAAACTATAAAATTAAGAAAAACAATAAAGAGTTGAAAACTAATTGAAATGGATAAGAGAAGTTACCTACCATTGGAGCCAATCCACCTCCAACTCGACCTCCAAAAGGTGAAACACAAATCGCCTCTGCATTTTTTCGCTAACACGGTTTATCACTCTCCCCATGCTTTACTGTGCAAATGATATTTGAGGCCCGCAGCCTCTGTTTTTTTTTTAAGTTTTCAATATCGTATATGCAATATTTACCACTTGCGATAATTAACTTTTATGATATATCGCATATGTGATACTTCCTTACAAATCTTAGACTTGTGTTTGGTATTGGGTTATTCCGAACGTACCATCAATAATGCATATGCATTCTCAATTTTCACTTCGGAAGTGCGTTTTCGATTTCTTAAGTGGCACTAAAAAGTGGAACCAACTTCGTACGAGCACCCATGCGATCAAGAAAAGCATCTCAGCCCAAAAGGCAGAAGTGTGTCACATTAACATATCAATGGCATGAAACAATTCCAAGAATTTAAACCAATATAAGAACATGTAAATGCGCATAGGAAGACAAGAAGCAACATTATTTTAAACACCTAGACTATAGAATTTATAGGAGGGTTTTGAATGTAAGGTGGAGGTGGACATCATCCCATTGTGAAGAACATAGAAGGACATGTAAAGATGATGGAATTGAAATGATTTCCAATGTATTTGTTTTATAATATCCTCATATTCCAACCATATGGTGATTTTCACCTCCATTAATGTTTTTTGGCATACATCAAAAACCATTGCTACAAGAAAAGGTGACTTGTTTAGATTCTGATCCATTTCCATTTATTTGTAATTGGTGTCTTATTGGCAATGAAATTATAAGAATCACCATAATAAGTAGTTCCATAGTTCCAAATTGAATGTAGATGTAGATAATCATCTATGAACTAGTTGTTAAGGACATCAACAACTACACTTTTAGAATTAATACGATTTGTGTTCATTGTTTGTTTTTCATCAAACCTTGTGTTTTATTGCACATTTGAAACATGATTCCAACTAATAACCATTTATATTCAAAATTGCATTCCTCATCAATTGGAATATAAGAATCACTTCCACTGCTAATGGCCTAGAAATTGTTAAAAGAACTATTACCACTAACATGACTTTTTAAATTTCTAAAATTTAAATTTGAGCTGCTCCCAACAACCTAATAACTAGAAAAACTTGGAGAATCCACCTCAATTATATGGTATTCTAGTAAATATATGAGTCAATATTCACATTATTTTGACTCATATTTATTAGGGTACCCTAATTTGCTGCAATAAAAATTCTCTCACAAACTTTTGCTGGTTTTCCCCACACTGGGGTTTCCAGGGTATATCCTTGTGTTCTATTATGATTGGATTTATTCTTTGCTGTGCATTTATCTAAATTTAGAGTCTTAGTTGTATTTTTCTTTTGTTATTCAGCTGCAATAGTTTAAATTTACGTGTGACTGCATTTAACCTACGAAAGTCAAATCTGGTGCCGAGTCTTAGTCAACTAACATGGTATCAGAACCTAGACCCTAAATATGTGAGAGCCAAGTGTTGTTTTATTGATGTCATAAGAGGTTCCCCTCTTTTTTATATGATTTCATTAGTTGGATAATAGATAGATTGCACTCCTTTTTATCTAAATCTAGTGTATGTATGTGGAGACCTATCTTATAATATATGCAAATGTTTTGGTATATCAAGATTGGATGTGATGCTCTTGGAAGAAAGTAAATGAAAATATCAATTCTTAATTATATGCTTTAGTTATTATTATATTTCTTGTATTTGAAATCCTTTAGGACTAAATGCAGGTCTAACCTTTAATTGCTGGAGCATATCCTAGGTTGCTAGTCAAAGGTGTAGTCCATTGGGAGACCTTTTCTTGGAGAATTTTTACATCAAAGTCGAATATTCTATACTATTTTTGGATGTGTATTCAATTAATTCATTCCTAAAAACCCTAATAAAACATTCCATTGAGATCGGTTCTCATGTCCCCATTTGCCCAACATTGAAGGTACTAGTCTTTCCCACAACCACCACCCAAAAGACCCTTAAAATTTTCATTTTATTTATTTTCTATTTTGTACCTTGAAATCTGAAGTTTACTTTGATGTCCCATCATTTCAGATTTCAAGTTTTTTCAAGCCTAGGGTTTAGAATTGTTTGCATATTAATTTAGGCTTGCATCTAGTTAGTTAAAATTCTAGTATTTTCATTTTCAAAACAACTCTAAGACAAAATTAAACTAGGCCTAAGCACTGCTGAAATCATTGATTATTTTGCTTGGGTATTTAATTCTCTAATTCACTGTAAATAAGCACTTTACTTTCTGCATTTTGTAACCAAATATATAGCAAACCTTAACTGCTGACATAAATCTTTTAGATTAGATTTAGGGAATGTTTTCAATCACTTTGATTCTCGATTTTTTTTTTGCATTAAATCATTACGTTTCCAGTTTTGCAAAGACTTCTTGTGGCTGTAGTCTATTGTACTTTGTGAAGCTTTTAAGTGAAAAATTGATTTACTTTATCGATAATTCATTTCAAGCAGCAATTCATTTGTTTTTCAAGTGTTTGCTTTATTCTTGCACTTCATTATTTAATTATGGCAATCACTCAAATTTGAGATGATAAAATATGCAAAACAATTGGTCAATCCAGCTAGATCTAAAATTAACCCCCTAATCTCTCCTTCATTAAGTTTTTTTTTTAAATATATTAATCATAGGGAAGCCCCCCTTGACCTTTGAGAGTAGGTCAAAAGTGAGAGGAATTGTGCACTAAGGTAACAGTGGTGCCTTCTCCTATAGTTGCATCTCGGGGTAGCACTCATGGGTTAGGACTTCTCCACTTAAATGCTAATCTGAGCTGTAACACAGTTCAAGATAAATTATAAAAAATGCCTCCTAAAATGTCAAATTATACCATAACCTAAGATCTAGACTTATTATGGTCAGTTCTGGTAAACACATTATATTGACAATCTCAAGAAGGTTCAAGAATTGAAGATTAGGCACTCATTATTATGGTCCGTCCCGATAAACACATTATATTGGCAATCTCAAGAACGTTCAAGAATTGAATTTGTTTCTTTCCAACAAAAAACCAAAGGGATGCATCCCCTACATAGTACATACTACATACCATAAATGGTGATTGGGTGAGGACACCAAGATACTCCATGACCCCACAGGGAATGCCCAATCATCCTCTACAACATCGCATTACCGAAAATACATTTAAAAGGTTAGCAATATTTTCCACTTACCACTTGTGAATCCCTCACATTCTATTTTAAATGCCCCACACTCACAAAAATATCAAAGAATCAATTTGCAAGTGATGACTTCCAAGTTTCAAGAGCAATAATGAGCAGTTTTGAGTAGTAGTATTTTTGAGCTTGGCGAATTATAGATTATTCTATTGTTGCGTTATGTATATTTTTTATTATAATTACTAATTATTTGAACTTTGAATACACTTCATAATTTTCATCTTTTTTCAATGTTTGGTGGTCCAATATATCCCCTCCTATTGTTCCCTGTCACCCCTTGAAATTTGGGAATCTCTTCAGCCATCCCCAAAACTTATCACCATATCCTTGTTCCCCTATCACTGAACCTTGTCAAAAAAGTGTTCTCTAGACAAAGAGTTCCATGTAAGAGTTAGAAGTGGAGGTTTGATATTGTGCACTTTATGACTTATCTAAATCTGCAATAACCCGAAATTTCACCTTGATATAAAATTTTATAATCCTCATTCACTCTTGACAAAGGAATCCTTCAGAAATGCATTCAATGGAGGGATCCTCTCTACTTTTATCCTCTTACTGAATTCTTCATCAATTCCTTGATTGTAACCAATGAAACTTTCACACAACCCAAACTAATTATTGATACTACACTCCTAAATCCTAACCAATCCATCACATATGAGCACTTCAATTTTTGAAGAGAGAACCAATTCTCAGACCTGAAAACTCTCATCCTATGTCTCTTCTTTCACTATTATCCAGTTGTCATTGTTTTAACTCAGTTGCGTATAAATTTTGGTGTAAGGCAGTTGAGGATTTGGTGCTTATTAATGCAGGTTAAGCATTTTAGAAGCCCTGTTACAGATTTTGTATAGAGTTATGCATAATAGTTACCCATTTTGTAGCTATTGATGCAGGGTAGGGTGCAATGCGATCATATATCCATTTAGTAAAGGGGGTTATGTAGATTTAATTTATGTAGGGGTAGTAACCCATTATTATAGAGAGAGTTATGCAGGGTATTAATTTAATTAATGAGGGAATCTCCACTAGGTTATCCCTCTATATATACATAAGTTCTGTGGAATGTACATATTTTGGAACGAAGACTTTTGGGAGCAGTTCTCTTTGCATGCAATAGATTGGAGTTTGAAACCATATGTTGATTCCCTACCTCTGTGACAAATGTACTTGCTACTATGGAGTTTCTAGCAGAATTTCATATTCATGAACCTTACTATATGGAGAGGCTACCTATTTTTAAAATTTAGTGCTAGCTATGTTAGGATAGAATCTAGATCTAGTACAGGATTATTGTTGCAATGTTACAGCCCTTAAAGACTGTAGGTTTTTTGTAATAACAAGATTTTTTTCATATATGCTAGCAATCTCATTGCACACACCATAAGAAAGTAGCTTATTTCCGCCTCCATAAATTGCCTACTGAAGATCTTTTTTCCTGTTTCCATACTATCACTAAGAATTGATTTTTCAGATCAATGTAGGTAGATAATAAATATTCAGCATGCATTTAACCAATCCTGTAAGTTTTGTGAAACGGTTTCAATGCTTGTAGACCCATGTTCCTAAGCACTTTGCTTCGTAGGTTCCCAAAGGATGATAACCCTACAGAGTTGTACTTCAATTGCATAGATGTGAACCTGATATCAACATATTTGAACTTATAGTTTCAAAGTGTTGTGAGCTCTCTTTTTTGGAATGGTTTTAATGCTTGCAGTCCCATGTTCCTAAAAGCCAACAATGCTTCCAAACTGTGAAAAATGCTTGCTGTAATATAATAAATCAGATCTATAATCTGCAATAAAAAGCACTAAATAGCCAACAATAATGTATATTTACACTTGAGGATCATTTTTTGCTTTGGTAATTGTTTAAGTCTGCTGTTATAACATGAAAATATTCCCTTAAATGTGCAATTATGTGTGTAGAAACCCAAAAAGAAGCAAATTCAATGACTAGAATTATGAATTATGATCACAGTGCCTTGACATTTATCGATTATGGAATTAGAAAATCGATGAAGAGGGACTAATTCCTGATATTAATCATTTCAAAAGATTGAAATTGTAGGAACACACAAATTTCCATTAAGATTATAGAGTATCAATACATCAAATATGAGACTTCATTTTATCTTCCAAGTTGTGTGCCTTGGACTCCTAGTTGACTTTTCCTATTCATTGATGACAACTGTGAATAGTAAATACAATTTACCATAAACCTAATTTACTAGGTTTTCAACATTTCTCCCTAATCTGAAGGGGTGTTTGTGATTCCAAGGATCTTCTGAAAGAGAGCTAAAATTTGGATGTCAACAACTACCAAAGAATGAACATCTCCTACTTGACAATGTGACGATGTGCCAAGTAAGCAAGAAGAATCTAAAGTCTTCTACTAAAGTGGTAAAAATAATGTTCTTTCGAAATCAGTGGTTTTAGGATGACCACAAACTTGCTGGTTTTGGATGATTACAAACCAAATTGGTTAGCAGAAGTAATAAAGGCTAATGTCTTATACTAAATGGATGGTTTTTGGTTGACCACAAACCAAAAGTTGGCATTGGATGACTACAAACCAAAAACTAGCAGATGCAACAATAGGTGATGTCTTCTACTAAATGGTGGTTTAATGTGGACCACAAACCCAAAAGGTTGTTTTACAATGACCACAAACCAAAAAGTATCAGAAAGGGCCAAAGATGTTGTCTTCTACTAAGTGGTGGTTTTAGGCTGATCACAAGCCAAAAAGGTGGTTCTAGGATAACCACAAACCAATGTGTGCTCTGGAACATGGCTCTAACTATGTCAGTTGGCTACAACTTTTACGCTTGCTTTGGCTATTGGCTCTAGTTTTTATTATGGTTCAAAATCTGGTTTTGACTATGGTTCATCCTCCAAGGATTTTTCTACAAGTTCTATCACTTTCAACTCTTAAAAATTTTTATGATGCCCATAAATTTTAAAGACGTCCATAAATTTGAAAGGAAATTCACCAAACTTATCAAACCTTTGTCTTTCTCTAAATCCATGATGATGGTTGTCGGAATGTCCTCATGCATGTGCACATCATCATCACAAGATGCTTCTTTTGGAGGAATATGTAATGCATTATTCAATGGATTCTTCTTCATCTAGATTTTCATTTAGTATTGTAACAAGTTCTTCAAGCACTCCATTACACATCTCCTCACCATATCTTAAATTTCACATGCCATCTTCTCATGCAAAGATATTTCCAAATATGGAAAATATTTCAAACAAAGTGTTCTCTTCCCAAATCCCTCTTCAAAGGTGAAACACACCTCCAAATGTAGGAAAGGCCTTGAACAATGGTCTTTATCCCTGAAAAGGTGAAATATGTCTCCAATTATTTGAAAATGGATTAAACAATGTGTCCTTATCCTCACAAGTTTTTCTCAAAAGGGAAAAACATGTCCAAATATGTGGAATATGCATTGAATAATATGTAATGCCCCAAAAATTTACTCTATCATGCCTTAGATGCATTCGTGCACAAAACATCCCTCTTAAATGGGTTATATTCATATGATCAAGCAACTAGATCTTCTTTTTTCAGCCCATCAAGTGGTTTGCTGCAAATCAAGTGACCCTTCAACCATCCAAATTCCTTGAGTGCAACATGTCAGCATTCTAATCAAGGCGTTCCTTCCTTAGCCTCTTTCTTCACAACCTGTCATGCCCAAGGCTTCCTCTAAGGTAGGGAATTTTGCTCCTGTAGGCTTTGTCCTTAAACATGCCATGCTCTGAACCTTCTATAATTTAGGGAATTCCTTTTTTGGGCTTGTTCCTAGTCTTTACCTCATCATAAATCATACCTTGAACACGTATTGAAGTAGGACGTTAATCCTCTAGGGTTATCTTACTTGCTCACATCCTCCATTTACATGGGCTTAGGTCCCAAGTGAAACCAAGGGACAAGTCTTCTCATCAAGGATGCAACAAAGGATAGTGTAAGCCATCTAACCGTGTATCAAAATCACTATCAAGTGTTCCTAAGTGGTACCTCATGTTGTAATGTGGCTGGAAAAGTTTCCTTCAGTACCTCTTAATTTTTCCAATGCATTTTGTGACTGTCACTAAACTCTGAGGGTTTGTTGTGTTGGTCAGAAAAAAGGCCCATGAAAATGTAAAATGAACCATGCATTTTTCATTTGGTAACATGACACACTATTTGGGGCACTCACTTAGTCAAGCTTTACCCAATCTTAAATTTGTTTCGATGCATGTATAGAACCACTATTTTCTTTAACCACACTACATGTTTCTCACGGTTTGCTGATTCTTGCTGTAGAATGGGGTTTTTTCCTCATAAATCTGAAGCAAAGAAAACACAAATATATACTTTAGAAGTATAAATTGAATTTAATATAATACAAAGTTTCATGAAAAGTGCAACTGTGTACGAGTTTCTGAAACAGGAATGCAGGGAATTGTGACCCCCCAAAAAAAATTGGTGTACGGGGATACATGGTCATTGGTATATAAAATAATATATATATATTACTTCGCAAGAAAATAAGAATGATGCACTTCAAAAAAGTGTTGTCCAGACAGAGAGTTCCATGTAAGAGTTAGAAGTGGAGGTTTGATATTGTGCACTTTATGACTTATCTAAATCTGCAATAACCTGAAATTTCACCTTGATATAAAATTTTATAATCCTCGTTCACTCTTGACAAATAAATCCTTCATAAATTCATTCAATGGAGGGATCCTCTCTGATTTTATCCTCTTACTGAATTTGTCATCAATTCGTTGATTGTAGCCAATGAAACTTTTACACGATCCAAATTGATTATTGATACTGTACTCCTGAATCCTAACCAATCCATCACAAATGAGCACTTCGATTTTGAAGAGAAAACCAATTCCCAGACCTAAAAACTCTCATTGTATGTCTCTTCTTTCACTATTATCCAGTTGTCATTGTTTTAACTCGGTTGCATATAACTTTTGGTGTAGGGCAGTTGAGGATTTGGTGCTTATTAATGTAGGTTAGGCATTTTAGAAGGGATGTTACAGATTTTGTATAGAGTTATGCAGAATAGTTACCCATTTTGTAGCTATTGATGTAGGGTAGGGTGCAATGAGAGAATATATCCATTTAGTAAAGGGGGTTATGCAGAGTTAAGTTATGGAGGGGTAGTAACCCATTCTTATAGATAGATTTATGAAGGGTATTAATTTAATTAATGAGGGAATCTCCACTAGGTTAGCCATATATACAGAAGTTTTGTGGAATGTACAACTTTTGGAAATGAAGACTTTTGGGAGAATTTCTCTTTGCATGAAATAGATTGGAGTTTGAAACCATATTTTGATTCCCTGCCTCTGTGAAAAATGTACTTGCTACTATGGAGTTTCCTGCAGAATTTTATATTCATGAACCTTACTATATGGAGAAGCTACCCGTTTTTCAAATTTAGTGCAAGCTATGTTAGGATAGAATCTAGATCTAGTACAAGATTGTTGTTGCAGTGTTACAACCCTTAAACACTGTAGGTGTTTGGTAATGACAGGCATTTTTTCATATATTCTATAAATCTCATTGCACATACCATAAGAATGTAGCTTATTTCTGCTTCCATAAATTCCTACTAAAGATCTTTTTTCATGTTTCCATACTATCACCAAGAATTGTTCTTCATATCAATGTAGGTATATAATAAATATTCAGCATGCATTTAACTAATCCTGTAAGTTTTCTGAAATGGTTTCAATGCTTGCATACTCGTTTTCCTGACCACTTCGCTTCCTAGGTTCCCAAAGGATGATAACCCTACAGTGTTGTACTTCAATTGCATAGATCTGAACCTAATATCAACAGATTTGAACTTATAGTTTCAAAGTGTTGTGAGCTCTATTTTTTGAAATGGTTTCAATGCTTGCAGTCCCGTGTTACAAGGAATTTTGCTACAGCTCTATAAATTTCCCCATCATAGGTAATAGTCCATTTATGAGGGATTAATGTTTTTAGTGATTGAATTTTGTTTTTATACTGAAACTTTTTATAATTATCTCGGTTATTCTTGTTGCAAGGGATGGTTTGAATCTTGTTCTAGATATACATATTTTAACATTTTCATGTTCATAAAAAAAACTATGATGATATGAAAACTATAGAATCAATCTTTATTGAGAAGATTAGTAGCAAAGAATGCATCTTTTAGGATCCAATGCTTGGACCTTTATCAATCCTAGAGAATCTCATTCAAACAAGTAAGTTTAAAGCTGATCCTTGAAATAAGTAAATTACATAATCATGTATGCATATACATCATTTTATTTCTTTCTTATATGGTGAGATGTAGTGCAATTTTAAGCTTCAATATAAAGATGCAGATTTTCCACTACAGAACAAGCATTTCATCAAGATATATTTTTGTCGCATTGTTAATATCTAAAATTCCTTCTGTGCATGATGTAAACCAAAAAGGAAATTGAGATTATGTATGAAATATTACTTGATTATGCTCTTGATGGAATATGATTAAAATGTATGGACCAAAAGCTGATTTTCAAGTCTTCTATTGGTTGTGCCTTCTATGAAGACATAGGCTTCTTTGGGATCTTTCAGCATTAAACCAATGCACTATTATCTTGGAATTACCATAAGTTTTAATCTCATTAATTCCTTCTTTCTTGGGTATGGTCAGTAGGATGGTTACATCTTTTGTTTTGACAAAAATTTTGTTATGCATTGAGTTTCTCAACCTTACTCTAGATTTGGTATGCATTGAGGTTCTCGTCTTCAACTATTTTTTTAGTTTTACTTTTACAAATATGCCATAGGATATCATCTATGCTATTCTCCCATATCTTCTAGAGGATTCCAAACAAAAAAGGGTTAGTCCAATATTGAAAAATCCCACCAACAATGTTGAGTTTTTCAGTTGCTCATAAACTGGTCAAAAGGTCCTAGACTTTCTTTTCAAGTTTGCATTCCAGGGAAAGATGTTGAGTTATTTGTTTTGCTACTTGACAACCTTCAAATTTTGGGGAACTTTTAAATTCTCATTCACTCCTCTTTAACTACATAAGCATTTTATTGTGTGTTACCAACCACCAAAGGCAGGGGAAGTTAAGAGGTTAATCAAATAGACTGCCATAATCTTTTACAGATGTTGTTCCTCTTTAAGACCTAAGAAGTAGCCCTCCTTTACCTAAAAGGATTGTTTTACTTTATTGAACCATTTTATCATTTCTTGAATTTTCCTATATGATATGTTCCTTTTTTGCAGTATTTGATTTAAAGGTCCCTTCACCTGTTGCAATATTTGATATGGAAAATATTTATTCAATTTTTGTGAGATGTGCCAAAGAGATGTAATTATAGGGACCAATAGTACTTGACCTTTATCCATCCTTTTCCTGTTAGAGTTTCCAAGATTTTCCTTAGGTTCAAAGTTCTATAGAGGGTGGGTTGTGTTTCAATCCATCATCTCAAAAATCATCAACCCACTTATCATCGATTTGCTAAACCATATGATGATCCACCAAGTTCTTATTGTCTTTTACCTACTTAATTTTCCTCGCATTTTTGAAATTCTTTGCATAATCTATGGGATTAATTAAGAAATTTTTGATATGGTATTGCATATTTTTATGTGTATTTGTAAGTTATGCTCATTGATTAAAGATTTTTTCTGTATGAGACTAATTGATTAATGAATTTATGCATGAAGGGGGGATAAAGTTCTGCTCATGAATTCTACTAGCATTGTAGATCCTAGTCGAAATTATGGGTTTGAGATGGTCACCAATCTTGAAAAGTCACAGAGATATGAGTAAGTTATTTTTAAGCAAACATGTATCCCACTTAAGGATTTCATTATGTGTGTATGCTCGTGTGGGGCATGTGTTCTGAAAAATGTTGTTTTTGCAGATGTGACATATTGACTAGTGACCTAGA
>LPNX010291799.1:166075-186786 GCA_001517045.1 Pseudotsuga menziesii
ATATTAATAAATTTCCATGATAGTGAAGAAAGCCTTAAAGGGATCATTTGGGGGAAAGTTTTGTAAAATTTGTTGGAGGAAATTGGAATGGACAAATTTTCAGACATCAGCCTTGGCTACATTGTATATATGTACACTAGTTTTTGGATGTAATATTTACTGTATTGTTGCCCCAGTTATCTCTTTTAGTTCATTTTGAAACATTCGACATAATATTCTTATTAATATATTTATATTAATTTAGAAAGTTTTCTTTATTGGGATAAATTTTTTTAAAAAATATTTCACATTTAGATTTTATGATTTTTTATTTTCTATGCCCTATTTTTCTAGCAGCAAAACTCAAAAGTTCTATGATGTTACAAATCCTTCACAGCAACACTGGGGACTTTGTTTACCTCCACCAGTGGCAGAGGTTTCCTTGCTTGGATCAGCTTCTTCAAGTAAATTGAGAAAATCACTGGCTCCTGTAAGTGACTTTAGGATTTTAGTATATTGTACTTTCATACAATTATATTTAGCATTTGTTATTGATATCTGTGTAGATATCTTTTTCTATGCTTCCATATTAGATTATTTAATAGCTTCTGAGTCAGTCCTAAATAATCATTAGTATATAAGCTAATGTGTATTTTCTTTAGACAACTTATGTTTTACTTCAGTGATTGTCTTCTAGATTCTTTATACATGGATTCATTTTCATTTCCTAATAATATATACCTATTCATATTTCCATGTGAAACTAGAACACAAGAGGTAATACTAAGAATTCCCTTGCCAGTGGAGTTGTTGGAAGATCAGTTGTATTGCCAGCTAGTGCATCTTGGTATGAAATCTATTTCTTGTCATGGAATATTTGTTTAGTTTTCCAGCACCCCCTTGTATTGGTGCAGAGTAACATTACACATTAAGTTTAGTGAACATAAGCTTCCATATGATTTAGGAGTTTGTGGTGGAATATTACATATCTTACTGAATATTTAGACATTAATGGTTGTTACAGGGGCTCCCATGCTGTAAAGGAAAAATCATTTAGTATGAGGATCCCAGCTGTTCAGAGCTCCTCTAATCCTAAAACAAGTTCATCTCATTCACTTTCAGTGTCTCCAACATTAAATCTCCCTGCCTTGGTGGTGTAAGCTCCAGCATCAGGGTTAAGTTCTTATCATGGCAAGATGTTGGTCAATAAGGGTGGGCATTCATCAACATTTATATCTAAAAAACATATTGATGCCAAACCTAATGCAATGAGTGGAACATATATAAAATTAAATTCACGTGTAAATACAGCTGGGGAAGCTTTCCATGGAAAGAATGTTAGTTTAGTTGATCCTACTATGAAATGTAGGAGTCATGAAGGTCTTAAAAGTCTATTGAAGAATTCATCCTCTGACACACACAAGGGTTCATCTAAGCTGGGCGGTGGGCACATTGAAACAACAAGAAGTGAAAGAACAGATGCAGCTTCAGTGTCATCTGGTATTGTCTGTGTTGGACTTTCTAAAGATAGCTTTCCAATCTCTGTCCCTCAAAGCAACTTTATTGTTCAAAGCAACAGTGAAGTGAATGTTGTTGCTCTAAATAAAAGCAGTAGAATGCTTTCAAGAAACCATGTTGAGAATTGTATACAAAGGTCTCCATTTGATGATAGGTATGAAACCAATTATGAAGAACACTTTGCATAACCATATGGTGAAGGTTTCTCTAAAGCTATTTCTTCAGAAGCAAAGGTGCCTCCCTTTATGGAAAAAGTCCAATTTTCAGTGGATGATTAGAGTTCTAAATATTGTTCTCTTCATCAAAATTATGTAAATACTTGCACCCTTAATGGTGATGGTGACAGCTTTGGAGTTACTGATCATAAAGCTGAGGAAAGATTAGTTTCAACTGCTGAAAAGACTAGTGCGGGTTCTATCCAAAATTGTGAAAATGAGCCTATGTTAGAGGAAAGATCAGTTTTAGAAGCTGGAAATACTAGTACAAGCTCTATCCAAAATTTTGAAAATTAGTCTATGTTATATGCAACCGATAGAAGTACAAGTATTGGTTTTCAAATTCTCGAGAAAGTAGAAATTGCTAGAGATTATAATGCCAGTTCTAGAAAACTAGAATGCTTGGAGAATCTCATGTTGTAGAGATTCTAATGCCTATCCTTCCAGAAGTTTATATGAATGGCTCAAATGTTGGAGAAAACAGTATAATTTCAAACATATTAGCTTTGAATTTTGATTAAGATGATAGTGTATTAAATAGTCCTCACAATTTAGCAAATTTGCTCCTTGTTGAGACTGATAAATGCAATGGGCCATCAAAGGAAATATCAAGTTCATGGAAGTCTCAGAATAGCAAGCAGTCAAGATTTTTATTTGCAAGGTCATAAGGTTCTATAGAAATATCAAGCCATTATTCCACTCCCAATTTGGCATCGTCTAGGCAATTACAGAGGGAGTGGGAAAATGGACAAGTTGTTTTGGAAAGCAAAAATGGACATGAACTATTGAATATTAATGGACTATCTAATAATGCTTCTGGCCTAAAGGTGCAAGGATTTCAGATTACTTCAGAGGGAAGCACATTTTTGGTTCCTTCAGAGGCCAAGGGTGAGTTTTGTCTTCTTTTGTTGTTGGATATTAGTAATTTTCTTTTAATAATTGTGTTTTACCTCTTGCTAATATGGCATTTACAGCTTTTGTTTCCTTTTATCTAGCCATTTTAATCCTTTGTATTTTTCCAAGTTTGTTATCTATGGATATAGAATTATTTTTATGGATCTAAATACAAGAGATAACCATTTTCAGATGATCCTATCTTTTAAGATCTAACACTGCACAAGGGATGTCCCTAAGTTGCACTAGGACATTACCAATGTCGTGTAGGATTGTTAGATATCCCTTGGCCATGTTGGGGACTTCTTAGCATCACTTTCCAAAATCAGTGCCTAAGAGAAAAGAAATATAAGTCCTTAGCACTAAACTGACTCACCAACACATTACCCCTTACTAAGAGACTATTCAATTTCTAATTCAGCCAAGATTTAGATTTTTTTCTTTAAATTATCTAGGTCAGACCCTCTCTTACTCTTACTATCTACTTTGCCCTGCCTCTATCCTCCCGCAGAAACTTACCCTATGTTATAATGTTGTACTAATGGTAGGTTTTGAACAATTCTTCATGAACCTTGAACTTTGTACTTGTAAATATAAATTCACACCAAAATATGAGACCCAGGTCTTAGTGAGGCTCTTATATTCCATTGAAGAAGCAACGCATCCCACGTGGGGAGTCAGAGTGGAAGGCGTAAACATGCCATAGGGCCTGAAGGGAATTGGAACTTAAAAACTAATTCATAATTAGATAATCAGGGTAGGGCACTTTCACATTCCACTCAAGTAGGATGGAGACATGCTTTATTACCCTTACGAAGAAATAGTTTCTTGTAGGCTTTTCAAATGGGGAATATGAACCTCATCATGATTTTCTCTATCCTTTGCTTCATCATAAATGTGCATTTCATGGTCAAGTAAATTCCTTCATTTTGAAAGTCATAAATCTTGATAATAATATGCCTTTATGCAACTATGCATTATAAGAACACTGAAGAATACCAGTCTCTCCAACCTTTTGGATAGGGTTAGTCAATCTCGAAAGCTTACTAGAATCTAAATTTTAGTGTAGTCTTATTTTAGGTGACCATACATTCTAAGGAAAGTTTAGTTATTATCAATGGTTATTTCTCTCTGTGAACTGTTGTCCAACCATCATGGAAGTTGTTTCAGATTCTGTACATCTCAACATAGAGCCTATATATATATATATTGTTATACCTAATAGTTTGCAAGTTTTTCAAGTTTAATTCATGCTTAACCGGTTGTCCTGCCTTTCAAATAACCGGTATCATCACCTAGAAGCCAAATATACAACCCTTTAAAGGTTTCTCTAAATATGCAATGTTGTAGGAGCAGGGTATTTCTCTTTATATTTGCAACATGACTGTTTAATTGTTGAATCCACTATTAGGTGCCCTTATAGCCAAGGAATAATGATTCACAAAGCATAACTCCTCCATACAAAATGGTACCTTTGAAACAGTAAATGATTCAATGCTAAATACTTGTAATACTTGCAATTCTTTGAATTCTAGGTCTAGAGATCATTTTTGCAAGACATTATGGTGCATAGAGAGTCAAGTCTCTAATTTTACAAATGATAATTGTCGAGTTTCCATTAGCAATAACTTTCTGAATATTCCTGGCTCTTAGAATGTTTATCACTTGATTTAAAGCTAAAATAGACTTCACAATAAAATAGGATTCATAATAAGAGAAGAAACCTTTTGCAGTTTGATCACAACCATAGACCTGCTTATTATGGAACCTTCTCAAAGAAAAGGTGAATATACTTTGCATAATTTTAAGTTTATTAATTATCAAAGAAACTGGTTGTGTTTTAATTTTGATATCCCATGATGAGGAACATCTAAAACACCTTGAAGCTCATGGATTCTTAATATTACAGTAGACAGAAGGGAAAGTTTTGTTTCTAACTCTTTGTTTTTGATGCAGTGATGGCATTGGGCTTCGAAATCCTTTCAGGAAGGACTCTTCTTTGGACTATGAGAATGATAGTGATGAAGAATGGGAAAAGGTACTCATCACTAGATCTCTTTGGTAAGAGTATTTGTAGTATTTTTATTAGCTTTAGTTATAGGGAAAATTGTACATGGCTCCTAGGAATTAATTTATCATAAATACTAGTTACTCATAAGTTGTAATAGTAATAATTATGTAGTTTGCAGATTGATATCTATCATAAATTTATTTGAATGTTATCATTGTAAAGCAATAACAACTTCTTAAAGGGTGCTAGCTCAATGGTAGAGTGCCTGCCTAATTATAGGCAGGAGGTTGGTGGTTCGATTCCTCTGTGCCCTATCATAAATTTGTGACTACAAAAATGACTAAATCTGCATATATACGACTATTAGTAGCTAATTTTCCATATCTTAGTCATATTTAACTTAGTCATTAATATGTTAACATCTAGTAGTTTATTTAGTCGTATATTCGGTCATTAATGGTTGCAATTAATGACTAAATCAACGACTAAATCAATGACTAAATCATTGACTATCAATGACTAAAAAAATGACTAAATCATTTACTATCAATGACTAAATCATTGTCTATAAATGACTAAATTAATGACAACTAAGTCAAGCTATTAGTGACTAGTGAAATACGACTAGCTATAAGATAGTGGAAATTTGCTACTATTAGTCACCAACTCAAAAATAGTCATTTATAGCCTGATTTTAGTCATTTTTTTAGTCATTAATTTCTCATTTTCTACTAGTGAAATGCAGATATACGAACATTGTTTAGCACGGTTCTTTAACATTAGGGTCATTTTATCGTGCTCTCTAAACTATTTTCCCATCAGGTAACGACTTTGATCATAAGACTTCTTAGAAGTGCATGCACGCATGATCCCTTCATTATGTTGAAGGTTTGTAAATTGCTCGTTTTATTTTCATCAAAAACAAAAAAATTACATATCTACTGCCCCCAAAAGACACAATGTTCCTTCTATACATGTAGGCTGATTATATATATGAAAACAGGGCTCTAATGATACTTTACACGTTTGCTCATATATCCATGTGAGAAGATGATACTCTCTTTAAAGCTTTGTAAATTGTTTTCTTTTTCTAACAAGAACAAACAAATTAAAATAACATATATGTTGTCTACAAAATTACAGGCCCCCCATCTACTCCTGTAGGCTGATTATATACAAAACACAGCCGTAAATATGCTTTACCCCTTTACTCATATATCCATGTAAGAAAAGGTATGGTATCACTACCATATTAAAGCAAAAGATGTTAAGATCTTATCTTGGCCGGTCCAGTGACCATGTTTCATCTAGTAGGTCCCAAGGTGGTTAAGTGGCATAATATTAACTACTACTAACATCATCAGTAGCTTCATTGAAGAATTAGCCTCATTGAAGAATCTTCCATTGAAATCATTAGCTACTTGTGGGCCTGATTTTCTGACCTAGGCCAACAAGGAGGTTATGCCCACACAATCAGCTTAAAGCAACATCCGGTGTGTTTGGAATAGCAAAACCTCGTAGGTTATGGTCCTGCTACCAACTGAATTTTCTCTTAGGGAGAACTAAAATTCAGTAAAAGTCTATCCTAAAGCTATTTCTACCTAACTGAATCCTATAATTAGTTTTCTACTACCTATGTTATCCTACAATTGCTTTCTTAAGGAAAGTCTTCATTTTTGGGGGTTTTATATTTAATATCTTAAATATAAAAGACTATTAAAATTACTCAAAAATTATAAAAATATTATTTAATAACTGTTAAATATAGATTATACTAGGATAATAATAACAGAACTATCTTAACTATTCTATCTATCCTATCTCAGCTGAGAGCATTTTGAGTATTTATATTAATTACTAATTAATAATATGATAAACAGAGAGATAAGGAATGAGATCTAAATAAAAATACTAATTTCATTTACACTGAATCATTCTGCTATAAAATAACTTAACAGAGAAACTGAAATAAACAATTATTTCAAATTTTCTGAAATGTTTAATCAATTAATAATTAATAAACATTAGATATTTGAATAAGAGATAATGTTCAGTATGAAATCATCGTGACAATACAAATGAAATCAAACAAACATAAACATATATATATATATATATATATATATATATATATATATGGAATTTTTAGTAGTAGCACCAAGTAGACACACTGAAAAATTCAGTTACAATAATATGCTAAGTCAAATACAATATTGCTTTGACAAAGTGAAATACTGATTAATAAACACAAGTATACCACATTAATGTTAAAAATAGAAGATCATATACCAAAATATAAAGAGTATCGAAATTCATACCAATCACAATATCAACTTGGAGATTTCAAGTCACATCCCATTTCCAAAGATAAAACTTCAGTCAGGACAAAACTAGTATCAAAACAATATTTCTAATATGTTTCTCTTCAGTCACTCCATCCCTGTAGAGAAGCACAACAGAGTCTTCAGAAAACAAAGTTCTTCATCTCCATCGATCTGCCCTCACTGGCAGCAGCGTTTATAGAACCAAAAAAAAAAAAAAAAAAAAAACTTCCTTAGCTCTGTCTCGCGCAACCCCCTGGCAGTGTCTCCCTCCACTTCTCTCTCTTCTGCAAACATCAAAATTTACAAATAGAAATAGAATCGAAGGATCCAACTTGCTCCATCCTTCCCCCCAAAGAATTTCTTAGTCGAATTCCCTCTGCCTAAATAGACAGAAGACATCATAACAATCTCCCAAAAATTACTCCTCCAGCTGGGCGCAACATAAATATTCTAGAAAAAATGCATCCTGAAGAGGCCCAAAAATATCCTAGATCCTTCACAATTTCTGGAAACGGCTAGCGCTGAAAGGTAAATCGGCCCATTTGTGAAGTGGGTTTTTAATGGTTTTAGCTAATTCATCACGGTTTATCCGCAACCCTTCATGCAAAAACCTGTCTTTCAACTGGTGCGTGATTTGGTTTTTTAATTTTCTGTTAAACCTCTTGCAATAGAATCTTCTATTATATCTCCTCCGACAAACCTTTCTCAGAAGCAATATCATCTCTGTGTATTAAACGAATTCTTTTGTTGTGCAAAGCTAGTATAATCTCAACGTTTTTCTCCTTATTTGCTGGCGATTCTTCTTCATGATTCCCATGAATTGCTATATTTGTGCTTAAACAATAATATGATACCAGTCGTTAGTTCATATTGCATTACTTACGGGTTATCAAAGCCAAATTCTAAAAATCAATATCACAATGTTTTAAAAACGTCATGGAAAAGGATTTAAATATCAAATTTTAATCACTAAGATGCTATCACGATTTAATCCATTCATTGTGTTTTGATGTTGGAAAAATGTTGACTTATGAAATTTCTATGACTTAATTAATCTCAGATTTTGAAATTAAAATATGCTAGCTTTTAACTTTGGTGAGAGTTTGGGAATTGGTAATGTAGTGACTATTTATTTTTTCTGTCGGCATAGTTTTCTGATACAATCTCAATATCAGTTCGTAAATAAAGTAAGTTAATTGGGAGATGGAATTCATACACAAAAATATGTACCATCTCTTGAAACGGATACCTTTATATTGATGTGTATAATAAACTTGGCATCCCTTTTTCATGATGAAATATAACTCATGCATAAGAAAATTTTAATTTAACACGTAATCTAAATACCTCATGATATCCAAATTTATTAATATCTCCTTATTAATATAATTTTGAAGCTATTATCGTGACAGCTATTTTAGGTTCCTGTGACAACAAAACTCTACAACGACTTGATGCTATATCCAGTGGCTTATTTGGGATCATTCAATTATACATACTAGAGCAAATAAAGAAGCTTTAATGACACTCTGTAATGAAATATTGAAACCGTGACCATATAATGTGATATATATGAAATAATTGCTTCTCTTGATACTCGTAATGCCAACATATAATTATATTCAAATTCTCTTTAAAAGTGAGAACATTTTGGCTTTACATACATATGTGGCACAAATATTAATAAAAACCATGAACGTAACTACAAATGCATAGCTTTTAAAAATAAAATTTGAATCGTAGTTTTCTTTTATAAAGGTACTTTTATTTTGAAATAATAAAGAAAACTAGAGTTTGATAATGTTTGATAAAGTTTTGAGTATAGGACATAAATTTGTATTCATAATTAATAATACTTTGATCAAAGAAACTCATAACTTTATCAAATAATTTCATTTTCTTTTATTTTTTATTTATTTTTACTTCATAAAGTGTTTACATGCTACATAGAATGGTTTTATCAAGATTTAATAGAAAAATGAGGACAAATAAAAGAGTGTAAGTATCGCTCCACCACCTGAATATAGGAAAACTTCAATTTACAAAATGATGAACTATCGCTCAAGCATTCACTTAAATGATGTAATGAAAGAAATAAAGTCATAATGTCATCATCGCAAGAGAGTAGAAGTTTCAACCAAGAATAATTTAAATTCACAACTTGTAAAGTAAACGATCACCAAATAATCTTCCATAATAACCAAGCCAAAGAGAAGGCAATGCAAAAGTCAAGGATCCAAACAAGAGATTATCAAACAACTAGTTAAATCAAGCAAAAATAAAATAGACTAAGTATTTACCAAAACGCTAATAGGGACCTCTTTATTTTTTCAAAATCAAGGGGAGTTGTTGGGGTGCTGACAAATGGCGACATGCTGGGCGAAGCAGTGATCTCTGCATGTTTTAGCTAAAGGTTATATATATAGGAAAACAAAATCAAGGTTTTCTCAAAATATCAAATTTTCACACCACATGACATTCTCACATCACTAGCCTATATAGTAAAGTTTAAACTTAAAGTGCTGTCACAATCAAATGAATTATCCTAACTATTATTCAGAGACTTCATAAAAATGAATGGCTTTTAAATATATGCATAGCAAATAAACCTGATCAAGAATGCTTTTTTAATATTTAAGGATAATCGAATAACACCAGTATAAAGATATGACCTCCATACCTTAAGAAGATATCTAGATAAGTTCCTCATCTATTAAATATAAATAACTGAAAGATCATTTTTTTTTATATTAATTATATATTTGATTCAAGACTACTATCCTGGCCTGGTAACCAGCTATTGATAGCATCATTCACAAGAACTGCTAGAGATAAACAAGCCGGCTCGTGATGAGACCTCCTGTCCCTTGATCTTATGACCAAGAGCCATCATCCTGGTGATCAGAAATGATGTTATCCCCGACAAGGCTGATGATCATGATTAGGTCGGCTCGTGATGAGACCTCATATTCTTCAATCAAAGTTTAGTTTAGTTTTAAAAAAAATTCTAATGGATGAGAAACAAATCTATATTATACTCCTATAATAACATGGAAGGCCTAAAGATGACTAATGTCATTGATTCATGAAGATCCTGAGAAAAAAGTGTCCCGACAAGTTAACTTTCCTAGCTAATGATATCATTCTCAAAATAAAGTCCAAGAATAATAACTGTGAATTCAACTGGTTGATTAGCTAAGTTCATAAGAAATCTTTCAAGGCTAGGAGTTATTCAGTCATAGTAAGAAAATTTGATATGACAAGAAATTTCTTACAATGATTTCTTTTAAAGATATCAGGTTGATTAGTAGAGAGACATATGGACATTCAGCAGTGCCATCAAAGTATTATTTATCTACAATGCTCCCTTAAAAACAAAGAAAAAAATCAAAAAGCTGAAAAATATTAAATTTACTACTGAAACCAATCAACCAAACAAACTTTAAGAATAAAAATCACTAATTGAACTAAAACACTCAAAAAGATAGAATCCAATCAAATCCAAAATTCAACCAAAAGGTATGTATTGAAATCCAAAAGAAAATTTTATCAAAACTTTAACTGAGAGTCGAAGAAGGTAAATAAGCTCAAAAAACAAATTTTAAGATATGATCACTCTCTATGTGATGAGCTATACAAAATAACGTAAAAATCACAAAATTATAGCATGCATAAGAAATAACGACAAATTTCCTAATATTAAAATTGACCACAATATAAAGATTTAAAGTTTAAATAAAGGTCAATATAAAATGGAAAATAGGAGACACAAATATAATATGTATGTCAAAATGGCGATTTTCACAAGAAGTATCATAAACTTATTATTGATGTAAAGTTTTGAAAATATTTGAATATTGTAGAATCATTACAAAGTGAACAAGATGTAATGATTATAACTCTTTATTTTGAAAAATAAAAATGAAAAACCTAAGAGAAAAATGGTCATAACAAAATCTTCTAAATCAAAGATAAAATAAAGAAGACTTGTAAGAAACTAATTATTTCAAAAAGCAAGATATCAACTCAAAATCTAGTCAATATGTACAAGGCTGAGGTGATAAAAAATCCAATCATCTAGGTCTCAGAAGTGAAAACGAAAAGCAATCAAGTGAAACCAAAATCAATATTAATTTCCTTTGATGATTAAATTAATTTGTGCAAATCATTATTAATTTCATGTCACAACTTTACTAAGCATCATAATTGAATGAAAGAAAATTATTAAATCGAAGATCAACATGTAATAATATTTTACACAAATTTAATTGATCTGAAATTATAAAACAATTTTCCATACCCTCAATTATATTTATCTTAAATTGTGGTTGTGATAATATCAAAATAATACTTTTCCTTAATTATAAATATGGTAAGTATTTATAGAAAAGCCTAAATTATTAATTTCAAAAAATGATCGATTACAAAAATTTAGAGAAATATTCATCAAAACAATAATTATGTGCAAAATCAAGAATTGGCATGAATGATTTAAAAATTTGAAGGAGTTGATTTAGCAAACTCATTTCAAGAGAAAATCAAACTTTTAATGAAGATTTGAATGATAAAAGAAATAACCATAAGGCTAGTCTACACATTTTAAATAAATTGATGAATGCCAATGTAATAATTTAAATATAGTCTAAAAGTGTATAATTAATGACATCATCCCACAATCGTGTAAAATAACCTAATGATTAATTTTAATAAATAGATTTATCATTACTCAATTATTGTAAATTTATTATTTCTCACAATAAATTCCAAAATTCAATACTTGTTTTTTGCTTTTTTTTTTGTTTTTTTTGTTTGTTTGTTTTAAATATCAATATCAAAATACTTAGAACAAGCATGCGAGGATGAGTTTGTGGTTCTAAGTCAATAAAAAAAAAATCAATATCTAAACTTTACAATATTTCAAATTTTAAAAAGATAAATAACAAGTATACAAATTTTGAAATGGGAATAAGATAAAGAATTCACTTCCCTGATGTAAGGCCATACTCATATTCATGCATTCCCGATTGTATCACTTGCTTCAAAACGCTTTCTAACTTGTCAATCCAACCAAGTGTACCTGACCAAAAATTAAGTAGAGATCAATCTATCCTTAGCAGAAAACTATTGAGTTGATTAATAAATATATACATTCTTATATTTACTACTATGTGTGAAATCAAAACTAAAAACTAAGAAGTAAAGAAAAAGAAAAGAAACTACTCTATCTTATTCCTAGTCTTATTTTATGTATACTAAAATCAAATATTCAATCATAATCAGGTAAAGTCAAAAAGCCAATGAAGCCATTGAAGCATTTGTAATCCTGCAAAATAAAACATATCGAATATTAATAATATGAATTGAAATGCTTCATACTGAAAAATAGAAAGTATTAAATTAGAACTTATATTTACAAAAGGAAGAAGAAGATGACATGAAAATCTTTTAAAATATGACTCTTCCAACCATGCATAAACTGGATCATAAAAAGAAGATTGGAGGAGATCTAAAACTCGTGAAGATTCAATGGAATGTGTGATAGCAAGTTCATCAGGATAGTAATCAAAAAGTGGCATGTCGAGATTATGATCAAAGGATCCAGGAAAAGTTAAAGTAGAGGATAGATTTTGTAAGGAAGTATCATCATCATAAATTTGAAAATCAAATTTTGACATTACCTTAGAGTAAGCACTTTCCCTTTGAAATTCATGAGATTTTGACGATTCAATTAATTTACAATTGAAAAGATTAGTATCGTCAAAATCTAAAACATTATAAGAAATGGTTTTATCTTCTAACCTAACCTCTTCAATACTATTGTATGCATGAGATTTATGAGCGATATTTATAAAATTATTTTCCTCATCAATATCTTGAATAGAGATATTTTCCTCATTCTTATACAACAAATCACTTTGCATAGGAACTAACCATAGTGTTTGTATATTAGTATCTGGACATGAACTATAGTCAGTAAATAGATCCGGATATCAAGCATGATAACTTTCCAAAAGTTGAAAATTAGATGTTCCTGTTTGTAAAGGACAATCTTGATTAACTGATTCAAGAGGAAAATCATTATCCATATTTTGATTTGTTGATATATTTTGTGAAGGAATGAGATAATTTTGTTCAATTTGAGAAGAAGAAAATGCAAAATCATGATTTATGCAACGATCATTCAAAGATTCGGTTTTAGATCCTAAAATCATCGATTCCTTTTCGACTACAATTGCTTGAACAAGAGAATGATTTTTTAATGTAAGTGTCGAATTTAAATTCTTTTGTTCTTGAAATTGTATATTAGAAGATCCTAAGATTTGTTGATGTTCAACAATTTTAGTGTCAGAATTTGGACCAATAAAATTAGACCCTGAATCAATATTAACCGATGAAGTGATGCAACCATCAACATGCATATCGTCAATTTGATGCTTATCATTATTTGTTTGATCATATAAAGTTGAATGAGAATCAAGAAATAAAAATTAATATGTTATTTCTTCTGCAGAAAGTTGATCTTTCTCGTGGAATCTAAAATGCATTGACATAAATCTTGAAAAGAAAGTACTAGTAGATTCACCTTCTTGTTTGCGAAGATTTCCAATCTCATACCTCAACGCTTGATAATTATAATCCTCATGCGCATCAATAAACATCTCCATGAAATGTTTCCATCAATGAATGGATTTAGCTGGTAACATTTTGAGCCAACCTCGAATTCTTCTTTTGAAAGTGACAGTAAAAATCCTGCAAATCTTACTCTCACACACTATACGATAATGGTTACAAATATCTATAAATTTAGTGAGATGTTTCAAAGTAGTCATTTTACCTTCTCCATCAAAACTTAACCTTTGCAAGAGATTTACTGCACTTTCAGAAATACCTCCAACAGGCCCAGGAATGCTGAAAGCATGTTCTAAAACAGTAATAGGAGCCATTTTTAAAATAGATTAAAATTTAAAATAAATAGCTAAAAGGGGCTTACTTGCCGATCGATCCTCCTTCTAGCGCCATTTGTTGGCCTGATTTTCTGACCTAGGCCAAAAAGGAGGTTATGCCCACATAATCAGCTTAAAGCAGTGTCCGATGTGTTTGGAATAGCGAAACCTCGCAGGCTATGGTCTTGCTACCAACTGAATTTTCTCTTAGGGAGAACTAAAATTCAGTAAAAGTTTATCCTAAAGTTATTTCTACCTAACTGAATCCTATAATTAGTTTTCTACTACCTATGTTATCCTACAATTGCTTTCTTAAGGAAAGTCTTTGTTTTTGGGGGTTTTATATTTAATATCTTAAATATAAAAGACTATTATAATTACTCAAAAATTATAAAAATATTATTTAATAACTGTTAAATATAGATTAAATACTAGGATAATAATAACAGAACTATCTTAACTATTCTATCTATCCTATCTCAGCTGAGAGCGTTTTGAGTATTTATATTAATTATTAATTAATAATATAATAAACAGAGAGATAAGGAATGAGATCTAAATAAAAATACTAATATCATTTACACTGAATCATTCTGCTATAAAATAACTTAACAGAGAAATTGAAATAAACAATTATTTCAAATTTTCTGAAATGTTTAATCAATTAATAATTAATAACCAACATTAGATATTTGAATAAGAGATAATGTTCAGTATGAAATCATCGTGACAATACAAATGAAATCAAACAAACATAAACATATATATATCATCATATCTCAAATTTTCAGTAGCAGCACCGAGAAGTAGACACACTAAAAAATTCAGTTACAATAATATGCTAATTCAAATACAATATTGCTTTGACAAAGTGAAATACTAATTAATAAACACAAGTATAACCAAGTATACCACATTAATGTTAAAAATAGAAGATCATATACTAAAATATAAAGAGTATCCAAAGTCATACCAATCATGATATCAACTTGGAGATTTTCAGTCACATCCCATTTCCAAAGATAAAACTTCAGCCACGACAAAACTAGTATCAAAATAATATTTCGAATATGTTTCTCTTCAATCACTCCATCCCCGCAGAGAAGCACAACAGAGTCTTCAGAAAACAAAGTTCTTCATATCCATCGATCTACCCTCTCTGGCAGCAGCGTTTATAGAACAAAAAAAAAACCCTTCCTTCGCTCTGTCTCGTGCAACCCCCTAGTAGTCTCTCCCTCCACTTCTCTCTCTTCTGCAAACATCAAAATTTACAAATAGAAATAGAATCGAAGGATCCAACTTGCTCCATCCTTCCCCCAAAGACTTTCTCAGTTGAATTCCCTCTGCCTAAATAGACAGAAGACACCATAACAATCTCCCAAAAATTACTCCTCCATCTGGGCGCAACATAAATCTTCTAGAAAAAATACATCTTGAAGAGGCCCAAAAATATCCTATATCCTTCACAATTTCTGGAAACAGCTAGCGATTAAAGGTAAATCGGCCCATTTGTGAAGTTGGTTTTTAATGGTTTTAGCTAATTCATCATGGTTTATCCGCAACCCTTCGTGCAAAAACCTGTCTTTCAACTGGTGCATGATCTGGTTTTTAAATTTTCTGTTAAACGTCTTGCAATAGAATCTTCTGTTATATCTCCTCCAACAAACCTTTCTCAGAAGCAATATCATCTCTGTGTATTAAACGGATTCTTTTGTTGTGCAAAGCTGGTATAATCTCAGCGTTTTTCTCCTTATTTGTTCGCGATTCTTCTTCACGATTCCCATGAATTGCTATCTTTGTGCTTAACCAATAATATGATACCAATCGTTAGTTCATATCGCATTATTTACAGATTATCAAAGCTAAATTGTAAAAATCAATATCACAATGTTTTAAAAACGTCATGGAAAAGGATTTAAATATCAAATTTTAATCACTAAGATGCTATCACGATTTAATCCATTCATTGTGTTTTGATGTGGGAAAAATGTTGACTTATGAAATTTCTATGACTTAATTAATCTCAAATTTCAAAATTAAAATATGCTAGCTTTTAACTTTGGTGAGAGTTTGGGAATTGGTAATGTAGTGACTATTTACTTTTTCTGTGAGCATAGTTTTCTAATACAATCTCAATATCAGTTCGTAAATAAAGTAAGTTGATTCGGAGATTGAATTCATACACAAAAATATGTACCATCTCTTGAAACGGATACCTTTATATTGATGTGGATAATAAATTTGGCATCCCTTTTTCATGATGAAATATAACTCATGCAGAAGAAAATTTTAATTTAACACGTAATCTTAATACGTCATGATATCCAAATTTATTAATATCTCTTTATTAATATAATTTTGAAGCTATTATCGTGACAGCTATTTTAGGTTCCGGTGACAACAAAACTCTACAACGACTTGATGCTATATCCAGTGGCTTATTTGGGATCGTTCAATTATACATACTAGAGTGAATAAAGCAGCTTTAATGACACTTTGTAATGAAATATTGAAACCGTGACCATATAATGTGATATATATTAAATAATTGCTTCTCTTGATACTCGTAATGCCAACATACAATTATATTCAAATTCGCTTTAAAAGTGAGAACATTTTGGCTTTACATACATATGTGGCACAAATCTTAATGAAAACCATGAACGTAACTACAAATGCATAGCTTTTAAAAATAAATTTTGAATCATAGTTTTCTTTTATAAAGGTACTTTTATTTTGAAATAATAAAGAAAACTAGAGTTTGATAAGGGTGAGTGCACAAAGATGAGGGTCTCTTTTGGCGTGTTAGATGCAATAGAAAACTGAAAAAACAGACATCCATCAACTTGTATGGATATTTTGAGACACTTACACAATGAATCTTGCGATAAGGAAAACACAAGAAATGTAGGAAATTGAATGACCTTTCCAAATATATAATTTTTTTCTATTGAAAATGCTGTTAACTATCTGAAGTTAGATATTTTTTAACGGGCACTTTTTATTTTTTGGACAAATTATAAGGTATATGTTTTTGTGGGTGCAGCGTCTGAGTGACTAAATGATGGAATAAACTTACGAAAATCAGTATACATATAGAGAACATATAGTACTAGTGCACAACTATTTTTCCAATAATAAATATAATATTTTTAATTTTTTTATTTATTATCTAAGAGATCAAACCTAGAAAATGGTACGTCAATTGTGGGTGCAGCGTTTGAATGTCTTAATGTAATTATTTGGAAATGGGTTTTTTATAGCATGTAGAGCTCGGTGTTCTTTAGTGCACCATACAATTTCTTTTTTAAATGGTTGAGAAACGAAAGAGATATGGACGAAACACTAACAGTGTGTTTTTTGAGTTGAGGAGTGATGATAGAAGATAAATAAGAGAAAAATAGAAAAAATAATGTATTCTTGTTAAAATTTACATATTTGGAATCTACAAAAAAAACCATATCTGTTTCTAAAATATCATAAAAAATGGAGGTGTGCAGCATAATCAGACGAACAGCTAAACACGTGCACATTGAAAATTTGGATATAATGTTGAATTAGCCATGGTTTATCATACTCCAAGGCATAGGCATGTTGAATCTGAAGAAAAGTACGAAGCAAACACATAGGCATAATAATTCCATGCAAGCATGGGTCGAGGCTCGGCCTTATCATTTGGAGGGAACACATTTTTGAATTTAAACAAAAGAGGAGCGCATTTTGACTTCATTCTACCATTGCATCTAAAAGGTCCCTCAACTTCTTGCACACACCCATAATGTTTGATAAAGTTTTGAGTATAGGACATAAATTTGTATTCGTAATTAATAATACTTTAATCAAAGAAACTCATAAATTTATCAAATAATTTCATTTTATTTTATTTTTTATTTATTTTTACTTCATAAACTGTTTACATGCTAGATAGAATGGTTTTATCAAGATTTAATAGTAAAATGAGGACAAATAAAAGAGTGTAAGTATCGCTCCACCACCCGAATATAAGAAAACTTCAATTTACAAAATGATCAACTATCGCTCAAGCATTCACTTAAATGATGTAATGAAAGAAATAAAGTCATAATGTCATCATTGCAAGAGAGTAGAAGTTTCAACCAAGAAGAATTAAAATCCACAACTGGTAAAGCAAACGATCACCAAATAATCTTCCACAATAACCAAGTCAAAGAGAAGGCGGTGCAAAAGTCAAGGATCCAAACAAGAGATTATCAAACAACTAGTTAAATCAAGCAAAAATAAAATAAACTAAGTATTTACAAAAACGCTAATAGGGACCTCTTTATTTTGTCAAAATCAAGGGGAGTTGTTGGGGTGCTAACACTACTACACATTAGAGGAAATTTGGGGTCTAAAATGGGCCTCCTAAGGAAAATAATAAAATAATAGTTAAAATAATAAAATAATAGTTATTAATTTTGGAGGAAGAATGAAAAAAACTACTTTTTGTTCGTATTTTTGACATATCTCCTTGTGTTTTTACTCAAATTTCAAGTGGGAGAGCTTTTTGGGGTAGTAGGGTCTGTCAAAAGTATGCAGTGTAGGTACTCATTTGACGTGGAATTAAATTCCACATCCAACGAGCTCTCCCGCTCGGAGTTTGAGTTAAAACACAGGGAGATATGTCGAAAATACGAACAAGAAAAGTAGTTTTCTTTTATGACAAATATGTCAATTCAACCATTATGGTTGACTCATTTTATTGAAATTCTATTGGTTCTTGAATTCCAACTCACGAAATTTATTGTTGGCGCATTTTCTTATAAGGCCCATCTTAGACCCCAAATTTCCTCTAATGTGTATCAGCATCGGCATCTGAGCTTAATCCTATTTGATCATCTAGTTTGTCTAGTTCACACCTTGGGTGCTAGACTTCTTGACTGAGGTCCTTAAATATTTGTTTTTGTCTTTTTAATTTCCATTCAGAGTGTCTCATTGTCATCTCTCATTTTCAACTATTATTTTTTGTCCACCTATTGGTGCTTTTATATCTCTCAAGGTAGAGCTTAGACCCCCCTACTTAGGCCCTTACATTGTTCAGTTGTTTTGTTAGTCTCAAACATGTCATGCTTCTTATGAATGGTATAAGGCTATGTTGGACTGATTTTTTTTTATTTTATTTCAACACTAGACAAATTAACTCCTAAGATTACACATCACATCTGGCAAATTCTGCCTTGTTGAAGACAAACTTCAACCTGCAAATCAGACCCTAAAGAATGCAGCAAAATCTGAATTTTCTGACCCTACAAACCTGTTGTATGGCCTGCCTGCACGTCCTGTATGGTATGCACACCTGTACAGATTCTGCATGGTACAGTCTACACACTTGTACGGGTTCCATAAGATATCCGTACAACATGTATGGAAATCCACACATTCTAATCCATAAGACTGTTAAACAAAATTTAAGATTTTTTCAATTGAGTATCTAATAACAACTTTTATTGGCACATGCAATTTACAAATTCATTCTCAATACACACGTTATTTACAAATTCATTATGTATACTCAATTTTCAATTTCCAAATTTAATGGTAGGGAATATGCAACTTTGCTACTAAATCTTGTTTTACTTTTGATATATGAAAGGTGAAGTATCATAATAATATCAAATATTTGAGTATAACACATCTACATTGATATTGTTAATCATACTTGTTATGTTTAGCCTCGTAAATCTTCTAAATTTCTAGATTTTATAAGGCTTTTCAAGGTTTAAAATTTTAAGATTTTAGTGTCATTAATCTACTAAATTTCTCAATTTTATACCACTTTTCAAGGTTTAAAATTTTAAGATTTTATCCTCATAAATCTACTAAATTTCTTGATATTAGTGTCATAAATCTGCTAAGTTTCTAAATTTTATACTACTTTTGAAGCTTTAAAATTTTATCCTCATAAATCTACTAAATTTCTAGATATTATACGACTTTTCAAGATTTAAAATTTTAATATTTTTTTGTCACGTCTAAGTTGTAATCATATAACTGTTCATTATTATTTCTTTTCGGATCATATAATTGTTCATTATTCTCTCTTTTCAACTATTTGAGGTGTCGCTGCTGGATACCACGCGCCAAAAAGCTCTATCTTAGAAGTGGCTTATTGATTTACAATTTAATTCTATTAAAACATCACATTTAAAATTATGTAACAGATCCATAAAAGAATAAAAAATTATAGCAAAGTGTAAATAAATACCTCACATTCCACATATCACAAGGTCACATGGAGAACTTGGTAAAGTTAAAGATGACCTTTTACCTAATGTTAAAATTCAAAGTAGCCTAAGAGATGGAATGAACACCACAATTCGAAGCCCAAAATTGATGCTTATGGCCTTCACAAAACGGATTATTTTCACAATACAGAAAAGATCCATGCACAATTACGCTCAAAAGTTTAGGGGTTTTATCCAATTCTTTATATGAGGTATAAAGGTTCTTTCCATAAAACTAACTGTATAAAGGTTTCTATTACATTGGAAATCAACACACACTGAACAGGGGCTACCAGTTCATGGAGAAATTAGCCAAAAACTTATTAAGACTAAATATCTACACTACATTAAAGAGAATAATCATCACTACAATAAAGTTATTCAACAACAATAACTATTGTGGTGAAAATACAGATTAAGTCCTTATTTTCCTTTTTGTTAGCATAGAGCAATAAATGGTTGAAACTTTTACTCCACAATATGACATGTTGATCAAGGGGGAAATCATATCTAAGGGTAGATTTTCCATCAAACCAATGTAGTAACCTAAACCAGGCATCTACCCCCCCCCCCCCCCCCCCCCC
>LPNX010291799.1:186895-199960 GCA_001517045.1 Pseudotsuga menziesii
GAGTATAAAATGGGTCTACCATAGTGTGGTGAAGAGACTCATAGATGTACAATGACCACCACTTCCACCACATAATGAAAACCTCTAGTTAGGAAAGTATCATACATGATAGTGATGAACCTTTGCAAAGATTTTACTACCACTCTTATCCTTGATGAAAACCCTTGGTTAGGAGAGTATTATACAAAGAGATATGACACTCTTGGCTAGGAAAGTACACTTCAAGCCTCTGTAATCCACATATATCATGCTAGAGTAACTATCAGTCTACTCCATCCTCAACATAATCTAGAATTAGATCTCTTACTTAAACGACATAATCTCAACATTCCTCCTTGGCTAACACCCTCACACAACATAGCACTCCTTTTTCTATCTTTTAAGAATGTATTAGTGTCCTCCTAAGAATGCTTCTTGGCCTTGGCATTACCATTTTCCTACGGATCACACATGGGGAGAAAGTAGGCTTAGGGGGAAAATTATAAGTGTTAAAAAGTGGGCAAAAGGTAATTTGTGGTTTTCCTAAATTAGGCTTTTTATCATAGTTAACTTTTGAAATCATTTTCTAATTTTGTTTCCTTCCCAACTCTTATTAGGCAATAAAATTGGGTGTTTAGTGTCATTGGACATGAACCTCTTTCCCTTGGATGCAATTTCTAACCTTTCAATAATGTCTCAACCTACATGAGGTTAGCTTTTCCAATAATAGCATTACACATGCATTACGAATCATTATAATCATCGTGCTATAAAAATGTTTTATAGTAGAAAAGTGCATGATCATGGATCTATGTATATTCCATCACCCTAACATAAGTGCTCAACACTACTATTAGGGAATTTTTAATTAAGTGAATACTCATTACAATCATAATGTAAACACATGTTTCAAGGATAAATGTTAGTTAAAATCAACATATAAGAAGGAGATATTGAATCCTAAACATCATCTCCTAATAACCATCACGATATCCATGATAAATAACGATTTATGAGAATTGGGATCCACAAAGTGGTCATATACTAGGGATGTAACAATTATCCCCATTAAAAAATGGCTACGACCTCGATGTCAAATCATCTTTAAACAAACAAGGGTAAGGATTTATAATCGTTCATTCTAATTCCCATGTGTCATATTCCAAGTGCTACCAATATATGTTGACCGAGCCTATGACTCTATTCTATTAGTGTCATTGTTTAGTACCAACAAATATAAGGGACTCAATGAGAAACTCTCTTACGTTCATCATCTATATAACAACAATATTCCCACACATGGTTAGGGCTAGGAACATATTTCATAAGCAAGGATGCATTGTAAACATATCAAGTCATAACATGAGAGGAAAAGAGGAATTTGTAAGAAACATCAAACATCTAAGCAAAAATCTCAAAATATCAACAATATCTCAGTCCAACTTCTCCCATTTTTCTAGATGTAGAGGGATTCTTTCTATATTGACTCTGAGAAACACTATTTCTACATCTTAGAAGGTTAATTCTGATCTGCATAGCTATTGTGTCTATCCTATGCGGTCTTTAGACATTGTTATACATGCTTTATTATACTTTCCATATTTTCTAGGGTGCCTCTTTCTTGGGTTAGTCGTGCTACTAGGTTGTGCCTATTGATTCGTGAATTACACTTACTTCCATATAAGACCTCAAATCGTTGTTTCTAGTGAGAATGGTGATATCCATTGTTGTAGGAAAATTAAAATAAGGGAAGGTAGTTCTCCAAACTCCTTGGTTGATTCATTACATACATTTTAAGCATATTTTTCTAACTTCAATTGACCCTTTTCATTTGACCGTTTGTTTATGTATGGTAGTATACATTAAATCCTTCTGTCATGAGTATCCCACAAAACAAAATATACCAAAACTTAGAGGTAAACTTTGAATTGTGCTCTATCACAATTTATCTCGACATACAATGCAACCTCTAGATGAAGATGTAGGAGATATTGCATGCTCGATGACTAATATTTACTAGAATGAAATAGGAAAACTTAGTTACATGGTTGAATACTGCCAACACCAAGTAATTACCCATAAAAGTACTTGGTAATCTAGATATGATGTCAAAGGATATATATATTCCTATTTTCAAGAGGCTTTAGGGGAGTTTAACATTCCCACTTCCACCTTTATTTTTTGACATTCTAAAGACTTGGTCACATAAGTATTAATTTCTAAATTCAGTATTGGCTAGTGGTAGTGTTACTTCATACTTTTGATAATTCCTTTGGTATACTGGGTTTTTGGAACAAGAGAATATTTTGCACTTTATGAAACACTAGCCTTTTCTACTCCTTATAGTCTAACACATAAGTTCAATTCCTCCATAGTAACACCCCATATTCAGATAGGTGGTAGTCATTATACTTTCTAACTTATTTCTTTTCTCAATAATTTGTATGTAATAGAATTTGGCATACTTCTTGGTACCACTTTTCTTCCTTGGAGCACATCTCACTCACTATCCTCAAATCCTATTGAACTTGGGAAATTGTGCCTATATGTTGTCTTTGATTGAAGGCATCTACTACCAAATTCTCTTTTCCTTTTATGTGCAATATGCTAGAGTGATATTTGCTTAGGAATTCCACCCACTGCATTGTCTAGAATTTTATTGTTGCTTAGACTATAAATACCTTAATATCTCATCATTTATTTGTAGTAAGAAAATGCTAATCAAACAATGTCACTCGGTGCATCCATGGAGGTGGGTTACAATTTTTGGCAACGCAATTTCGGAAAAACACAAAAACCTACCTCGATCGAGCTTTTTCCAAACCCTCGATTGAGGTGTTGAGACCTCGATAAAGGTTTTCTTGAACGCTCGATCGATGTTTTCTTAAACCCTCGATCAAGGTACGTTTGATTAATTAACTCGACTAATTAACTTGACTTCGAGCAGATAGATGGAGTTCAACTATCACATGGACTACACATTACCATGGCTAATAAATTCCTCTTAACTCATGTGATAACTTCACTTAGTGGCATGGTAATGTGGAACTGATGTGACACTTGAACTCCACCTGCCAATTGGGAGTCCACTTAATGTGCATAAGGCTTATTCCAACTCCATTTGGAAGCTAGAAGTCACGGTAACTCAAAGCTCTTTTATTAACTACAATAGATTTATATTAACTATTAAATACAAATATTAGCTTAACTCCAACATGATGATACAACTATGAGCTTAACTTCAACTAAATGCTTAACAACCACAACTTAAGTGGTTTTTATGTTAGATTAAATATTAGATACACGTAATTGACACATTCTTTAGTAATTTAATAGATTTATATTAACTTTTAAATTAACTATTAAATACAACTATTACCTTAACTCCAACATGATGATACAACTATGAGCTTAACAACCACAACTTAAGTGGTTTTTATGTTAGATTAACTATTAGATACAAGTAATTGACACATTCTTGGGAAAAAATTTTATAACTATTAGGTTAAGTCCGATGATGATACAACTTTAACTTAACTTCAACTCCAATCACAAAGTTTAATTGAACTACAATGGTTGATGTATTAACTTTTAAATTAACTATTAGATACAATTATTAGTTTAAATCCAATGTTTCTACAACTATTAGCTTAACTTTAACTCTAATCGCAATTATATTGGATAACTATTAGATTACCTATTAGGTTGACTCCAATCATGATACAACTATTAACTTAACTTCACTGGTGATATATTCCTCTTGCATATTCCAAACATATTAATCTTATTAATATGGTTGTTGATAGTATTTATTACAATGTTGAGAATAAGTATCCTTCTTCTTTTTTTCTTTTTTTTTCCTTATTTTTTTATTTTATTTTTTTTCACTTATGTTTTTTTTTAATTTTTACATTTACCATCTTTAAAAAATTATAATTTCCCATTTCCCGTTTATTCATTCGTAATTTTTCTTTTAAATTCTCTTAGATGGGTCCTTGAAACCCATTTCTAAAATGTCCTACATGAACATAATATTATGTATAATATATATAAGCTAAAGCTTATATCCCGAAAAATTATGCTCGTATATTTGTAGTCATGTACAAAGCTTTAATTCAAGGGTTTAAGAGTAGCCAGATCGAGTATTTATCAAAGCCTTGATCGAGGTTTTGAAAAACCCTTGATCAAGGCATTTAAATACCTCGATCGAGGGATTGAAAAACATAGATTTATCCCTCTTTCAAAAAAATCAATGTTTCTCTGTGTCTTCCAAGGGTGTAAACCCTGCCATTCATGGCACACAACTTAGCGGAGTTCATACCGATAGATTCTTCACCGAATCCTCTATCCATTGAGATATCATGCATGCATTTTGGCATTCATATGGTTTTTTTTTGTTAGTTCTAAAACTTACACTTAGAAAACCAGACAACAACTTCGAAGGAGCTCAAAGAAAAATACACAGGGTAAAATATACATATCCAAAAATTTCGTAAAAATGCAGAGCCCACAAATCGACGTGTCCTCTTCAAAAGTGTGTCTTTGGTTTTTCAATTTTTGAAAATAGTGAAAAAAAAGATAGGATGGACACACATGTGTATAAAATGATGCTGAAATCATGTGGTCACTTTCAAAAAATAATAAATAATTGTATAGTGCGAAATAAAAACATAGTATAGGTTCTTGCTTAGATAAATGAAATGAAAACATGAGTATGTTGGGAAAATTTAGGTAATCACTAATACATATTACAACTATATGAATACAATCAATCATACCATTGAAAATTACTACATAATTATTAAAATTTTGATAAAAAGATTATGGGCACCATGATGACTACCGTAAATTCTATGCATGTTCTTCATATGTTGAAATTACGATGATAGTCCTATCTTTGTTGAAAGTTCAACGATCCTAACCATTTGATAAGATACGTGCTTGATATGGTTTAATAGTTATTGACTCTTTGCCTTGTCAACTTTGACATGGTCTGCATTCATCGAAACTATAATTGATTTGATGTACTATATAAATATTCATGCTCTAGACAGATTTAAACAATTTTGTTGTAGTTGTAACATTTGTTAAATATTTTTGGTCATTGTTCGATGCATGGAATAGTTTTTTTTCGATATAGCTTTTTCACATCCAATTGTCGATCTATATAGCTTGGATTTTTTTTACTTTCAAGGTTTTAAGTTTTTAATATTTTTTCTCTCTTTTTAAATACCCACATTTGGTCCCTAACCCTTAGACCCACGAATAAAAATTATTCTGTAGGAAATGAGTATAAACAAGTCTACTCAGTTAGATTTAATGACTATATATACAATTAAAAAAACTATGTTTATTTTAGGATTTGCTTTTAGGGATGGGTATCAACTAAACATAAATTGAAAGGTGTGAGGTTAGAATCAAGCACTATTAAACAATACTCAAGGTGTTAGCGTAGAATTAAAAGTTGTGAAAAATTGAACGATCGATTTAGTGATCTAAAAGGCCAAGTTTCCAATTCCCTTTTGATAAAATATTTTAAATATTAAATATTACTTCTAAAGACAACCAACCATAACAACCAATTGTAATTTCTATTCCTTGAGAAACATGTTTTCTTTGTAAGAGTTAATGTTTTTAATACAAGAAGATCTTGTATATTGTACTCATATTTTTTTAGTGGATTTTGGATTTTGTTTTAATAGGTAGTTACAATGCATTATTACATTACTCCCAAGAAAAAATGAAAGGACACTTGGTAGGTTAAGGGAAGCATTGGAAGCAAAGGGTGGTGGCAAATGTGATTGCCCTTGCATGCAATGTAGGGTCTTGAATAAATGAAGACTTTTAAAAATAATAGTTAAAAACATTGTAGGAAATATGGGAACACTAGAGAGGGTTATGATTATCATCCATTAGTAAGTTATTCATTATATTTGTTTGTATTGATTGCATTTATAAAAAAAATGTATCATTTTAATATTTGTTGCATATACTAATTTTATTTGATTGCTTTAATTATAAAGGAAAAGATTCCTAGTTTTGTTCTGAATAATGTTTCAAGAAGCATTAGAAAACACTATTGTACAAGTTGAGCAATATGGATCAAATATTGAAGACCAATTTAATCCTATGGAAGAAGATTTCACCAATAATGCAAATAAAAATGATGGGATAAATTCCCTTCAAGCAAGGAATAATGTACTTGGAATGCAATTGAAGATGATGGGATAAATTCCCTTCAAGCAGGGAATAATGTACTTGGATATGTTTTGAAAACAATGCAAGGTATAACACAGAATTTTATATTAAAGTTTTTTATTTGATAACAAGTTTTTTCCTAAGTTTTAAACCTCCACTTCTTATTGTCTAAAAACACTTTTTCAACGGAACCTACTCTTACACTGCTCTGATACCTGATACCTGACAAACCTGCTTCTTTGACAGCTAACACTTAACACTGATGCCCTGCATGCACACTGCGTGGGAAGGTGCATGGACTTGCATGAGTCATCATGTGATGTCTACATCGTGTTTTCCAGCGATCTATCCAAGCAAACAAAGCTTTGATGTGTATACATAGAATGAGGTGTATAATTATAAGGTGCTTATATTATAACATGATGTCGCCACTGTGCTTATGCTATGACACTTCCTAACTACATACTGAATTGAATAAGGTGTATAATTCTAAGGTGCTTATGTTATAACATGTCGCTACTGTGCTTATGCTATGACACTTCCTAACCGCATACTGAATTGTTTGTTGGCCACTGTGCTTATGCTATGACACTTCCTAACTGCATACTGAAATGTTTGTTTGTAGGCCCTTATCCTATAACACTTTCTAACTTCATATTGAATTTTTTGTTTGCAGGTTCTACTTCCTAACTTCGTATTAAATGCTTTATAACTTCGTATTAAATGCTTTAAAATTGAATCTGGCTCATTCAAGTGCCTTTTTTTGGAAGGGTGATGATTTGATGACATAAATTCTTACATATATGCGAGCACTCCTGTCTGTTCATCATCCTCTTTGTTCTTATTAATTTTGCATATCTCCCAATAGAAGCATTGAAGATCGAATTTTCTCGGAAAAACACTTATTCCAGTTTCTCTCCGTTGAAACTTTGTCGCGCCTCAGCAATCTTTTCTTCACTCTGAGGTATCGACAATTCAACAATTATTCATCAGTAATCAATACACGTATGTATTTTTTCGAGTGCCCATTTATCTATTTTTGATGTTTTGCAGCAATTTCATTTGTAAGCAACACGTAGCAGTTCCAATGGGTGTATCAATTCTGGAAGGTTGACTAGGGCTCCGGGATTTCATTTACAGTTACATTTGGAAACTTCAGTGCCCATCAGTATGGTTTTATTGGTCTCAATTTCTCAAGTTGACCGAGGGTGGGAATGCTTGGCATATATGCATCCATGGCAGTGTGTGTCTTAGAGTGTTGTAATAACCACTGCAAGTGCTATGTCGGCCCCTATCATGAGGCCCCAAATAGCCGTTATACTTCCTGTAGCACTTATTTCTTTGCCTAATGTAGCACTTATTTCTTTGCCTAATGCGAGACCCCATATTGTATTATGGGCTCTACCACTCCTGTTTCTGCACCCCTCATGACTGCGCCTCCTATCCTTGGACTCGTATTTTTGGATTCTCCCAATGAAATGGACATTGCTAGAATGCATGCTCTCGAACATGTATTTTTCATAAGAAATGCCTATTTATTTTGAATACTGAAATAGGATTTGACATATTTGTCTTCTTTGATTTTCTTTGGGACTCACAAACTGGCATTTTCTAGTTCTAGAATGGTGCATAATTGATATTGACTGAAAAAGAAGAAGCAAAGAGGTGAGGTGTAATGGATCAGCTTAAACATGTTATATTTCGTTATTGCATTGCTGGTTAATGTTTTTGAGTGATGAATTTGCGAAAGGAGTATGAAAATATATCAGAGCTCTGTTTTTTGACTCCATATCTAGCATTCATCACTAATGTTTTGTATTATTCTTTTTGTACAAACTCCAGCTTATGTACAAGATGCATGCAGTGAATAATGCAAGAAACGAAAGCCAAATCCAGACCCTAGACTCATTAGAGATCTCAAACTAGTATTATAGCTCAAAACTTAAAATCACACTAGAATTCATTCAACTGAAACATGCGATCAAGAAAAGCATCTCAGCCCAAAAGACAGAAGTGTGTCACATTAACATATTAATGGCATGAAACAATTCCAAGAATTTCAACCAATATAATAACATGTAAATGAGCATAGAAAGACAAGAAGCAACATTATTTTAAGCACCTAAACTGTAGACTTTATAGGACGGTTATGAAATGCAGATATACGGACACTGTTTAGCACAGTTCTTCAACCTTAGGGTCATTTTATCGTGCTTTCTAAACTGTTTTCCCATTAGGTAACGACTTTGATCACAAAACTTCTTGAAAGTGCATGCATGCATGCTCCCTTCATTATGTTGAAGGTTTGTAAATTTGTCGTTTTATTTTCATCAAAAACAAAAAATTACATCTCTACTGCCCCAGAAAGTCACAATGTTCCTTCTATACATGTACGTTGATTATATAAGAAAATGGGGCTGTAAAGATATTTTACACGTTTGCTCATATATCCATGTGAGAAGACGATACTCTCTTTACAGGTTTGTAAATTGTTTGCTTTCTCTGACAAGAACAAACAAATTAAAATAGATGTAAAACAACCTATTGGGTTACACCGTTACATACGTTAGTCATTAGAGTTATTTAGCATAGAGAGCACGGGAGACATCTTTGCAAGATTATAATAGTAGTTTATTTTATGTTGCTCAGTAATTGGCAAATGTACGCTGGTTTTTAAAGCCAGAATTGGCAAAAGAGATTAGATCTCTTCACAGCCTTGTAACAAATGCTATAACTAAAGGCCACAGTCTTATAACAAATGCTATAACGAAAGGCCAAGGCCAGGCCACCCTATACTAGTAGATACAGGTACAGGCAGAGGCTCAGGCTCAACGCAGTTCTTCCAGGCCACACTGTATTACCACTCGGCCTAAAGAATTAGAGCATTCTTACAAAGGAGTCCAAGGAACTTGCGCAGCGGAGATGGAAAGATGAACTAGGCTATATTCGACCCACATTAATGAAATTGAATTAGAATAAGTTTATGAGATTGAATAACCAAATAAAAAAAAAAGTTCTTTAAAAGTCTCCGAGATGCTGCTGCGCATGGATGAGGAGGACGCAGAGGAAGCTTCTCTGCTTTAATTTGTGTGAAATTAATGTAAAGTTCCAGCACAGTGGCCTGGCGAATTTAGGGTTTAAATAAGTCATACAAGTAACCAAAACCACTTCGAACCCAAGGAAGAAACTAAACAAAGACATATGAACAACACCAAGCGAAGCTACGAGTGATTCTTTGTTATTTCTTTTTCAGACTAAATGAGTGAGTCATTTGGTCGTAATCGCAGGCAGATGGATGGAAATCGAAGGTATGCTGCATATATTAGTGACATCTCTATGTTAATTTTGCAATTACATATATTATTTCCTATTAATTAATTATTCCGACCATGAATTACCGGCTTCTGAAGGAAATCAGAGCTTGCCATAGGATCTGCTGCTGCGCATCGATGAGGAGGACGCGCGCAGAGGGTTCAGGTGACCGCGATCTCCACCTGAAAGTGAGAGTGCAAGATCTGTAGAGAAGGGGAAGAGCCTTCTGTCGGTGGTCATATGGAAGGGAACCGTGGTGGGCGGAGGATTGTTACTCACGAATCCAAGGATAAGAACAGTAAAAGAAAAGAAATAGGCTATATCTAACCCTAACCCAGATTAATGAATTTGAATTAGAAAAATTAAAGAACCAAAACACAAAGGAAAGAGTTAGGCATTAGTAATTCTTTGTTTAAAAGTGCCTGCAATTCGAAAAGTACCTGGTGCTTGGGATGTAACAGGTGACCAGTTATTGCAGGTTGAGCCTTGCAGGGCATGGAGTCGCCTCTGGTTCCTGTCGTTCTTGGGAGAGGAATTGGCAGGGGAATTCAATCACAGAAACATTTAACCTCCTCCTTTGTCACCACAGACCACAGCATACACATACAGACCGACCACAAACAAATACAGACCGACCACAGAGCACAAACACATACAGAACGACCACACAGAGACTCTAAAACTCTAACCGGACTCTAAAACTGTGACAGAGGAGAGGTAAAAGAGCAAAGGAAATTCAAAACTGGACGTTTATAGAGGCGTCTCGTTCCTTTTGTCACCGTCATCTGATTCCAAAACACAACGATCGGATGCTTTTTCAAAAAAACTATTTTCATGTTTTTTTTTGTTTTTTATTTTATTTTTTTATCATGCTTTTTAATTTTCCAAATGCTTTGGCTTTGAGGCTTTGATGCTTTTTAAAAAATATCGACATTAACAAAACAATGGATATAATATAGTAAAACTTAGGATCCAAATTGTTTATTTTCCCCATTACGCTAGGAAAGTAAAAGAAATGGTAGGTATAGAATTCTAGAAGGGATAGAATTCTTATAGAGGGTTATAATTTTAATTTTAATTTTTGAAGATTTAACTACTTATTTTATGTGTTTGGATATGAATCAATATTGAAGGTTTTTAATTTAAGGCTTAATTGTGAAATAAGGTTATATTTTGATCTCCTTATTAAAGTTATATGACATGTTATTTTATTCTCCACCTACCCTTATTCCATGCAAAGAGTATGTTCCTTTTTTTCTTCAAAGTTCTCAAGCCAAATCTTACATATTTATGGAGGTTGGATATATGCTACCTCTCCTAACCCAAGAGGAGTATCCAAACTTTTCCTTGTTCCATTGTTTATTGACTCCTTTTTTATGATTAGATTCCTTTGACACGAGGCATGATATCATGTTGCTCTATTGTCACATATTTCAAGAGTTGAAGGTAAGTGTGGCATTAAAGCCAATCTGGATTAAGCTTGAAATTTGAAGGGGCTTTGTTTGTTGAGTTTTTTATCTTCAAAATATTGGCTAAAAGAACCACTTATACTATGAAACGAGAACTTTATATTAAGAACGAGAACTCTAGGGATAAAAAAGATGATTTTTGCAAAAAAAAAACACCAAAAACACCCCCAAATAGAAAAGTGTTGATACGAGTATACACGGTTTTTTTTTCAGGGTTAAAAATAGAGCCATGGCCTAAACATCCCATACTATTGCTTAATAAAACTTTAAAATCAACCCCTGAATTGGAAAAAAAATATTTCTCCAAAAGATAAATTACAACTTTTTTGAAACTTGCATATTAAACAAACAAAAATATTTCATAAATAAGTTCACCACTCTAACCATATAAAATCAAAGAAATTATGATGTGATTCACAATGAAAGCATATACTAGACCATTCAAGAACAAATGATTCATATAAATATTCAAAATCTCCTTCAGAGTTTCAATTACAAATGTCTCCTTTTCCTTCGCCTTCAGAGTTTCATATAAATATTCAAAATATTCTCCTCCCTTCCCCTCCACCCTCCTCCCCCTCTCCCTTCCTCCTCCTCCATCGTCGTATTAAGGGGAGCGTCGCTCCCTTGGGTGCTAAAGGGATGCCCTTCACTGGCGATGCAATTATCAAAATCATGCCGCCAATGAGGGATGACCCTTTGGCTCCCAAGGGAGTGGTGCTCCCCTTATTGCAACGAGGGAGAAGGTTGAAGGGGGAGGCGAAGGGGGAGGAGGGTGGAGGGGAGTGGAAGGGGGGGGAGAGGAAGGGAGGACGGATGAGGTGGAGGAAGAGGGGGGAGTCTCCTACGGAAACGCACCATCACTCGGTAAATAAAAATGCTTTATATTATATTGTTTTATCTACTAGCACAACCACAAGTAAAGTGGTCGGTAAATGTCTATAAGCACAACAAACCACTTAGTTTTGTCAAGATATTTGACTGTCAAACAAAGTCTAAAATATATAATTTTCTATATATTATTCATACCATATTCTTAGAGTTAATATAAACACAAAACAAATACTATTTAATAATAAATAAAACTAAAAATTAGTCTTCTACAAATAATAATATTATTTTATTCTCTAACTATATAACTTACTCATGATATTGTTTTTTGACAAAACAAAAATATTGTTTTATAATAATATAATATTTTATTATCTAAATATGTAACTTATTAATAATATTGTTTTTTTAACAAAGCAAAAATATTGTTTTATTTGGAAGAAAAAAAATAGTGTTTTATTTAATTCTCTAAACAAAAACAAGAATAACTTACTAATGCTAAAAATATATCCTTATTCTTTATAATATTATTAAAAACTCAATTTAATGAGTTAGGTCAAATGAATATGTTATGTTAAGTGAATCACATTGGAAATTTTTTATTAAAAATGTAATGCATTGAACAATTTTAAATAAATAAATTGAAAATTCTATAAAATTTATATCATTATTAAAATTGCAATTTAATGAGTTATGTCAAATGAATAGGTTATGTCAAATGAATAGGTTATGTTAAGTGAATGAGTGAATCACATTCAAATTTTTTTATTAAAAATATAATACATTAAATATTTTTTAATAAATAAATTGAAAATTTTAAAGAAATATAATTTTATTTGATATTAAATTTTATAAAATTTACCCTTAAAAGGAATAAAGGCTCAATCTAGATTTGTCACAACTACCAACTACCTCGAATTAAACCCAAGCCCCTTTTCTAGAGCTGTCGGAACTAAAAGAAACAGAAGGGCGGCTCTTCAATTACCGGGGTACATCTTCATTCGCGATTCATGATAGATCAAGGGACTGATATAAACATACACAAGCGGACTAGCTTAGTCTTATTTCTTTACTTTATTATTCCTTATATGGTCCACACAATCTGAATCGTTCAGAGCCACTTTATAACGATTGCATTTTTCATGCTTGACTAGTACCACAGTCTATGAATTGTGTCGCCATATATAAAAAGTTTTACCTCCACATATCTAAATAAGAGCATGAATCTTCAACTAGCTCTCTTACAATTGGCTCATGTTCAGATTCAAATTAATTC
>LPNX010291799.1:201058-241867 GCA_001517045.1 Pseudotsuga menziesii
TGGTATTTCAGTCAACATATTATCCCTCGTCACAACGGCCTTGATTTTCTGAGTAGAATCGAAAGTAGGATCTTGGACTATTCGCAAAAAGTTGTTCCCCAGGATAATCATCTTTCTCATATTTGCAGAATTCCAGTTTGCCGCCAATAAATTGTCAAATAAAAAAAACGGGCAGCGTGGCATGAAAAATAGCGTGGGCCGGTCCAGTGTTCGTCTACATTGTTCGTTAACAGAGAGACAAGTACAGTTGAACGCATTTATAGCCATTCGATCGATTGCAGAGAAGACTGGATCGTAGACCTGGATATCACTCACCCATTGGAGTTTGTCTCGTAATAAAACGGCAAGAGCGAACTGCATGTGTCTATACTCCCTAATCTCAATCTCTCGGTCCCCAGAACAGTGAAGCCCTCCTAGGCCATACAGAACCAGTTGTAACTGTGAATAACGTCGGTCTCTGCCTATTACGCTTTGTATTCGTTCCAACATTTCTGGCTGTTCCATTTGTTTCGTAAATTCTTCATAAAATCAAGATTTCTCCAGCTTTTCTTTAACGAGCTCTATTCTGTTTATTAATTCTTGAACTTCTCCATTACTTTCTGAATCCATCACTCCAATCCTAATTACTAATCAAACAATAAAACTTTAAAGTCTTTGAAGTTGTAGATGGATACTCTCTCTCTCTATATCCTTTGATAAAGTTGAAAGCTGAAGCAGACAGGGTGCGTCTGTTGAAGTCGAGGGTGCGCCTTGCAACTGTTTTCAATTAGTTGTGCGCCTTGCGACTGTTTTTTCAATTTCTGCAATAGGATCGTCTCGTCGAGTATGAAATGAATAGTAGCAACCAACGGTGTGAAAGCGTCCGTTAACTAATACGTATAGGTAGGTGTAATATGTTATAGCTAGCAGCTCCGGAGCTCTCGACGCCCTTCCATTGACAGAAATGCCTGTGCAACACCAAAAGTGAAGAGGAGATTGATGCACACGGTCACGCTCTGTCCAACAGATGTTGTTTCCAGGGGAAAGGTTTCGCTGGGAATCAGCCATCCTAGAGGTCCCCACGACCATGCAAAGGCTGACACAAAAATACACACCATCAACACGATTACGATAGCTATAGGTTGAGAAAGCTGCTAGCCATCCTTCAACCCCGTAGCCAAAAGGATTCCAATAACTACCTACAATTTCACACAATATTCATGATTCTCACATTGAAATGAACAACTCACTAGGATAAACGGAGCAGTTAAATGGAAATGAGAGAAGAAGTTCAAAAATTGGGCTAACCTGTGCAATGGACATCTGTACTCCTGCTTTGAGAAGAACCACTCTTCGACCAAGTTTATCAACCGAGTAGATGGAGATAATAGTAGATATGACATTGACTGCACCAGTAATAACCGCAGAGTAAAGTGAAGCATCGCTCTTGAATCCTAATGTCTGGAACAGCACGGGAGCTTAAAACATAATGGCATTGATACCAGTCAACTGCTGGAAGATCTGCAGACAAATTGTTATGATAAGCTGAGGTCTATTTCTGCACTTCATAAGGTTTCGAAATGGATGCTTAACTTGGGCAGCTATTCTACTATCCTGAACTAATTCATTGAACTCTGCATCCACGTTATTGGTTCCCCTAATTTTTCTCAATACTTGCTTTCCATCTTCCAGGTGTCCTCTTTCAAACAGACTGTTGGGTGTCTCTACCAAAAATATAAACCCCAGAGTTAGCAGAAATGCAAGGGCCCATGCCAAGCCCAACGAAAGCCTCCATCCCCATGGCTTGCTTGATCTTAGCTGTAAAATAGTTCACTATATTTGCGAACAGAATACCTATTGTAATGTTCAGCTGGAAGAGGATGTTTAGAGCCCCTTGAATTCTAGACGGTGCTATTTCTGACAGGAAAAGAGAAACCGCCTGCAGTTACAGAAAAACAAAGACATGTTCATTACATCAGTGTTCCAATAAGATTGATAGAGAAAAACAATGCTAAGTTTAAGATTTCTCTGAAATGAAGGCATACAGAGCATAAGGCAGCTAAAGAGATTTACAGGACAATTAGAAGCAATTATGTATTGATAGCCAAAACCCAGCCGACTAAACTTGGGTTCAGCGCTCAGTCAATATTTTAAAAAAAAATAATTTCACTTTTTAACTCTGACCTGTTTTTACTGCGACCACCTTTTTACTGCGATGCGATCAAGTTGATGTCTCATGCGATCAACTTATTTGCGGTGTGATCAAGTTGATGCCTCATGCGATCAACTTATCTGCGGTGCGATCAAGTTGATGCTTGATGCGATCAACTTATCTACGATCAAGTTGATGCTTGATGCGATCAACTTATCTGCGATCAAGTTGATGCGATCAACTTATGTGCGATCAAGAGGATGCCTGATGCGATAGAACTCCCCAGAATATGATTCTTAGTCTAAAGACTTAAGAATATTACAAATACTTTTCACGTATGAGTAAGATGAAGTAAAATGACCACATTTACAAATCCAAATAACTTATGGAAAACATATGCCCAAATATGTAGGAATATTTGAGTCGAACAAAGTGTGGTAAAACGTGGAACTTTTACGCGGTGAGATTTTTATGGGTTCTTGTTCTTTTACTTATCAGTAATTGTAAAAGACATTTACAGAAGTAAATCTGGAAATATGAGCGGCCAAATAATCATGAATTCAACCACAAACTATTTCATATATTAACTATGCGGAAATACAAAGTAATACAAACTTGTCTATTACAAACTCGTCCATCTACAGAGCTTCAGCTCTTCGGCTAAATCACATGCACAGAAGCTTGAGCTTCAACTTCACTTTCTCACCCTGAGTTCCTCTGCTTGTATCTTTTCCTGTTTGTTCTTGTGTTCATGTTCTCTCTATCTGTGTAAACTAAATTACAAAATGCTTCTTCTATTTATAGGCAATCTGAAAATTGCTTCAGCATAAACCGACTTACTTGCCGACTTACTTTGCATTAAACACTGCAATAACTACCTACCTAACAACTTAACTTCTGAAATAAATTCAACTGAGTTACGCTGCCTACATGTGGACTTTTTCTTCTTGTCAGACTGACAGACAAGATTGTGGCTTCTAAAGACTCTGACAGAGTCGGCTGGAGATCAAATATAGATCTGCAAGTAATTACATTTTTCCAACACTCCCCCTTAATTATGAGCAGATGGGGATTTTTAAAACAAAACTTACAAAATGTTTCAGAGCTTAGACATGCTCTGTTCATGACAGAGTTCACTGTGGAGAACTTGTCATTCTAAGATAATTACGCAGATACTGGAATGTGTCCTTTGTCAATGGCTTTGTGAAGATGTCAGCAAGTTGGTCTTCAGACCTGCAAAATTCCAAACAAATTTCCTTGTCGTTCACCAACTCTCTTATAAAATGAAACCTTGTATCAATGTTCTTGGTTCTCTTGTGAAACACATGATTCTTTGATAATGCTATGGCTGAATTGTTGTCGCAGAAGATTGTTGTCAGTTCTTGATGGTTCTGTGACAAGTCTTTTAAGACTCTCCTCATCCAGACAGCTTGACATCCAGCACTTGTTGCTGCAACATACTCTGCTTCAGCTGAAGATAGAGTTACTATGGGATGTTTCTTTGAAGCCCATGAAACAACACCTGTACCAAAATGAAATGTGTATCCAGATGTGCTTTTCCTGTCATCTATGCTGCCTCCATTGTCACTGTCAGTGTAACCAATGAGTTTAAAATTTTCTGAAGTTGAATACATAATACCAAGGTCTTTTGTGCCTCTTACATACCTCAGAATTCTTTTACCTGCTTGCCAATGTGAGTCTTTTGGTGACTCCATGAACCTTGAGATCAGACTTACTCCATACATAATGTCTGGTCTTGTTGCTATTAAATACATAAGGCTGCCAACAAGCCTTTTGAACATCGTAGGATCTACAGTGGATCCTTCATCATCCTTGCTCAATTTTAAACCTGTTATCACTGGTGTTGGGGCTGTCTTACAATTAAACATGTTAAACCTTTTTAAAACTTCACTTGCATACTTAGACTGTGATATAAAGATACCACTCTCAGACTGCTGAACTTCAATGCCCAGAAAAAACTTCATAAGCCCCAGATCGGTCATTTCAAATTCACTTTCCATGACTGTTTTAAAATCTGCTATGCCATAATCACCAGTAAATATTAAATCATCTACATACAGGTAGACAATTAACATCTTACCTTGCTCATCGACTTTGGTGTACAAAGTCGGTTCACTTTCACTTCTGTGAAATCCATTTTCAATGAGATAGGAATCAATACGACTGTACCAAGCTCCTAGAGCTTGCTTCAAACCATATAATGCCTTTTTCAGCCTGTACACTTTGTGCTCTTGACCTGAAAATTCATATCCTTGTGGTTGTTCCACATATACTTCCTCTTCTAGATAGCCATTTAAGAATGCCGACTTGACATCCATCTGATGAACATGCCATTTGTTTTGTGCAGCAATGGCCAAAACTGTTCTGACTGTATCCATGCATGCAACCGGTGCAAACGTTTCATTGAAGTCGATGCCAGGTTGCTGTGTGAACCCTCTTGCTACCATTCTTGCCTTGTGCTTTTGCACATTCCCATCAGCATCTTGCTTTGTCTTATAAATCCATTTGACACTGATTACATCCTTGTCTTTTGGTACATCAACCAGTTCCCATGTCTGGTTTTTCTCAATGCATTCTATTTCTTCATCCATGGCTTGTGCCCATACTTCTTCTTCAACAGCTTCTTCAAATGTTAGTGGATCATATATAGGGGAAAATAATGCAAACAGAGAGAATGAATTAGGTGTACCAGCTTCATATATCTCTCGCAGACTTCTTGTCTTCATCGGTTCTATCGATGTTGACCGAGACGAAATGTTTGATGGAGTCTGCTGTCCTCTTGTTGTACTTGTAGGTGTAGCTTGAGCTGCTACTTGTGTCGATGGTCCTTGTACTGAACCATGTCTTGGTGTCATGGGAGTCGACGGTGCTCCTACCGGTTGATTTACATGTGGTATTTGAACCACTTCCTCTTCCATATCGTCATTGTAAATGTTCGACACAATCTTGACATTTGTGTCGACGGTTCCATCCCATGATTCATTCTTGACAAATTGAACATCCTGACTGATTATCACTTTCTTTGTGACGGGGTCATACAACTTGTATGCTTTTGTGTCTTCTGAATAGCCGACAAAAATACATTTCTGTCCCTTCTTGTCTAGCTTCTTTCTCAGCTCATCTAGAATGTGAGCATATGCAACACAACCAAAAACTTTTAAACGTGAGACACTATGATTCATACCTATCCATGCTTCTTGGGGAACTTTGTTCTTCACACTCTTTGTTGGACATAGGTTCATAATGTATACAGCAGTTGCGACTGCTTCACCCCAATACTCATTTGGAAAATGCTTGGCTGCCAACATGCTGCGTGCCATCTCCATGATGGTTCTGTTCTTTCTTTCAGCAATATCGTTCTGCTGAGGTGTATACCGTGCAGTGAATTGTTTTTGTATGCCATGGGTCTTGCAAAAATTCAGAAATTCATTTGAAACATATTCACCTCCTCTGTCGATCCTTAAGATCTTGATGCGGTGTCCACTCTGGTTCTCCACGAGTGCCTTGAACTGCTGAAAATAACCAAATGCATCAGATTTGTGTTTCAAGAAATATACCCATGTCTTTCTTGAGTAGTCATCAATGAAGGTTAGAAAATATTTGCAGTCACCAATGGATGATGTCTGCATTGGACCACAGATGTCAGAGTGCACAATTTCAAGTGGTGTGCGTGCTCTATAGGACTTTCAAACTGGAAATGTCTCTCTGCGCTGCTTGCCAAAAATGCAGCCTTCACAAACCCTCTCTGGTCTGTCGATCAATGGTAATCCCTTCACCATATTCTTTTTGTGCAGTAGCTTCAGCCCACCAAAATTCAGATGTCCAAATCTGAAATGCCACAACCAGGATTCATCCTGAACTTCTGTCTGAAATGCAGCTTGCAAATTAGCGCTGCAATTTTCTCTCTTGTCGAGGAACTCGACTGTTTCTTCATTTTCTACCTTGAATGCAGCTTCTGTCTTTGTCTTCCCTTTTATGTCGGGAACTATCCTCAATGGAAATAAGCGGTTGCTTGTCATTGGAACTTTTGATATCAGCTAGTCGCTTGGACGCTTGTCTTTGATCACACAGTGTTCATCTTCCATGTAGACTCTGTAGCCTTTTTGTAACAACTGTCCAATGCTTAACAAATTATGTTTCAGACCATCAACATGATAGATATCAGGGATATACTTACTCTCCCCCTGTTTGGTTATAATATCAACAGTGCCTTTTCCTAAGACAGTGACTTGGACATTGTTTCCAAGTGTAACATCAGTTTTAACTGAAGTGTCTAGACTGGAAAACAGATCTAAATTACCAGTCATATGGTTGCTGCATCCTGATTCTAAGTACCATATGTCATGTGGACTTTCTTGAACAGCATTGCATTCAAGTGGAGATGTCGATGCCATTAACATTGTACCTGTCGAAGTGCTGGTGCTGGTTGACTGACTTGGGCTTTGTCTTCCTTGGTCATATTGTTTCTTCCTGCATTCATATGCATAATGACCAAACTTCTTATAGTAATGACATTGAATTTTTTATTTATCAAACCTCTGGCCACTTGGATGACTCGGGTTCTGGTTATCTCCTCTGCCACTGACATTTGCAGGACTTCTGCCTCGTCCTCCTCTTGAAGAACTTCTTCCTCTTCCTCTGAAGTTGTTTCTCCCCCTGCCTCTACCATGGCTTATGGATGACTGTGCTGCAAATGCACCTTCCAATGATGTCTGTGATCTGCTGATTCTGTGTTCATGATTGATGAGTGAAGCTTGTAGCTCATCAATGCTGAATGTTGACATGTCTGTGTGTTCCTCTAAGGTTACAACCAAATTTTCAAATCTTGGGGGAAGACTTCTGAGAATTTTTTCAACAACCCTTTGGTATGATACGGGTTCTCCATGAGATTTCAGTTGGTTTATCAACCCAACAACTCTGGTGTAGAATGTGTCTACATTCTCTTAATCTTTCATGCACAGAGATTCAAAGTCTTTTCTCAGAATCTGCAGCTTGGATGTCTTTACCTTAGTCAAACCTTGATAGGCAGTCTCCAATGTATCCCATGCTTCCTTGGCATTAGTCGATGCTGCTATTCTTGGGAGTATGCTCTCATGCATAGCTTGATGTATGAAAAACAGAGCTTTTCCATCTCTCTTTCTCTATTCTCTCAAGGCATCTTTCTGAGCCTGTGTGAGATTGTTATATGCAGTCATGTCTGTTGGTTCTGCATAACCATGCTAAACTATTTCCCAAACATCTTTTCCTCTAAATAAAGCCTTCATTGTTAAAGACCAATATTCATAATTCTTTCCCGTAAAACTTGGAGGTTGCAATGAACCGGAAGTGGAAGCCATTTTAATTTTTAATTAACTTTCCGTAGAAAATTAATTTCCACCTTTTAAGACAAGATTTCTTTCCTAAAATCTTGGGCTGATATATATCTTGCTCTGATATAACCTCGCTCTGATACCAGATAGCCAAAACTGAGCTGACTAAACTTGGGTTCAGCGCTCAGTCAATATTTTAAAAGAAAACAATTTCACTTTTTAACTCTGACCTGTTTGTACTGTGACCACCTTTTTACTGTGATGCAATCAAGTTGATGTCTCATGCGATCAACTTATTTGCGGTGCGATCAAGTTGATGCCTCATGCGATCAACTTATCTGCGGTGCGATCAAGTTGATGCTTGATGCGATCAACTTATCTGCGATCAAGTTGATGCGGCGGTCAAGTTGATGCGATCAACTTATGTGCGATCAAGGGGATGCCTGATGCGATAGAACTCCCCAGAATATTATTCTTAGTCTAAAGACTTAAGAATATTACAAATACTTTTCACGTATGAGTAAGATGAAGTAAAATGACCACATTTACAAATCCAAATAAATTATGGAAAACATATGCCCAAATATGTAGGAATATTTGAGTCGAACAAAGTGCGGTAAAACCTGGAACTTTTACGCGGTGAGATTTTTATGGGTTCTTGTTCTTTTACTTATCAGTAATTGTAAAAGACATTTACAGAAGTAAATCTGGAAATATGAGCGGCCAAATAATCATGAATTCAACCACAAACTATTTCATATATTAACTATGCGGTAATACAAAGTAATACAAACTTGTCTGTTACAAACTCGTCCATCTACAGAGCTTCATCTCTTCGGCTAAATCACATGCACAGAAGCTTGAGCTTCAACTTCACTTTCTCACCCTGAGTTCCTCTGCTTGTATCTTTTCCTGTTTGTTCCTGTGTTCATGTTCTCTCTGTCTGTGTAAACTAAATTACAAAATGCTTCTTCTATTTATAGGCAATCTGAAAATTGCTTCAGCATAAACCGACTTACTTGCCGACTTACTTTGCATCAAACACTGCAATAACTACCTACCTAACAACTTAACTTCTGAAATAAATTCGACTGAGTTACGCTGCCTACATGTGGACTTTTTCTTCTTGTCAGACTGACAAACAAGATCGTGGCTTCTACAGACTCTGACAGAGTCGGCTGGAGATCAAATATAGATCTGCAAGTAATTACATTTTTCCAACAGTATAGACGATAAGTTTTAAAGCAAACGAGTTTGATTATGAGTTTTTAAAGAAGCTTTAAGAAATCCATTATAAGCAAAGTTTGTCGTATTGAAGGCGTGTCAAAAATTTACAGAGCTATATTCAAACAAATCCAGTAAATGCAAGAATATCACGATCGAAACAAGTTAACTATTAAAAGCGATTTTTGCCTCGAGAGAATGAGCAGAGGCAATTTATCTCTAAACTATTTGAATCCCTGATTTAAGTCAAAGATTCTGCCCACTGACGAATATGAATCGTCTCTATACAGACCTGATTAGCGAATCCTACTCCACATCCGAGTAATATTCTTTCGATGATGAGCATGAGAAGATCTTGTGCTGTAGCATTCAAGATGACTCCAGCAAGAAAGAATATACCGACGATAAGCATGGTCGGTCTTTCGCCAAATTTTCTGGTAGTATATGACGCAAAAAATGTAGCTACCAGACTGGCTAGATACAGAGATGAAGTAAATAGCTGTAATCCTTGATTTTCATACTTGCAATATGCATTTTCCTTAGCTTCATGCTCCTTACCCGCGACCGCGAGAAAAAAGTTCCCTAAAAATTCGTCCATGCGAGTCACTCCGCCTTCGCGTTCATATAATCAGTCGTCAAATCTTGAATAAAGAAGAAAATTACTATCATTTGCATGAAGAGCAATACATTTAAGTCTGTGATAAATCAAGTCACAGCAATGCATGACTTCAATTACCAAATATTTTCCATGATTGGAGGAAAAATAATCCAAAAAACTTTTCCTAAAGGTATGAAGAGCCGAACAACTTCAGATCGCATCAAAGAGCATTCAAGACTTGTGGACCACTTGAAATGCAGTATATTCAGTATACAGAACTGTATGAAAGTGTCAAATTTGTAAGGATTATGCGAAGGTCTTTCATAAATTTTGTGAACAGACTCGAGACATATTGCTCCCGGACGCCTAAAATCCACTAAAATGGGACGAGAAATACGAATATGCGGTCAGACTGTATAAGAAATCCAACCTGCTTGAGGTGTCCAAGAATTTTATAATAGAGAATATTTCTCTTATATCTAAGCCAAAGAAAGTTACAGGACAAGATGATCCAATCGAATGGAAATAGTTTTGCCTTTGAAGAAAAGCAGATTTGGAAAAAATTTGAAAAGGAGATTTGGAAAAAATTCGAAAAGACTAACGGAAGAGTCGACCTTGCCCTTCCAAGCACTAAATGATGACGAAAAGAATAACAAAAAATAAATACGAGATCTTCTTTAGAAAATATCCAAGCACAACAACAAACAACTTTAAAATGTGCAAAATTAAAGCAATCTACGAAAAAAAACAGCAACATTTCAGATTTCTACACAAAACAGACGAAAAATTTCCAATAAAAGCTTTTAGGAAAATCTCTGCACACACTGGACAAACAACCGGCCGACATTAAAGCTTCCAAAGCTTACCAGAAAAGGAGTAGTCTAATTAAGAGTTAAAGAGGGCAGAAATATACTGATCCAGCGTAAGGTTTTCTCCCCTGGCGGAATAAATGGGGCTAATGGAAACATATCTAACTGCACACGAGGCCCATTCACATTGCTTTGAGAAGCGTACTCGCGATTGTGATCTTTGTCTCTGGTGTTTGTCCGCCCAGTACTAGAGCTCCATACTACAATCCATACCCCCTTCTTTCGTTTTCGTTAAGGTTTTGATAGAGTTGAAATGATTGAAGAATGTAGAAAATAGAACTTGATTTTCTTGATTTTGCAGGAATAGATCGATAGCTTTTAGAAAAATATTCATGTGGGACCCTTGGCTGGATGGATTTGCCGGACTCCGGAGAACGAGATAGTTAACGGAGTGGGTAGACGGAGTAGTCTAACGCCGGGCGAAATCGTCGACCCGTTAGACTACATTCAATAGGAGTAGTCTAATGGGTCGACGATTTCGCCCGGCGTTAGACTACTCCGTCTACCCACTCCGTTAACTATCTCGTTTTCCGCAGTCCGGCAAATCCATCTAGCCAAGGGTCCCACATGAATCTTTTTCTAAAAGCTATTGATCTATTCCTGCAAAATCAAGAAAATCAAGTTCTATTTTCTACATTCTTCAATCATTTCAACTCTGTCGTAACCTTAACGGAAACCAAAGAAGGGGGTGTGGAAACACCAGAGACAAAGATCGTGAGTACGCTTCTCAGAAAAATGTGAATGGGCCTCTTGTGCAGTTAGATATGTTTCCATTAGCCCCATTTCTTCCGCCAGGGGAGAAAACCTTACGTCGGATCAATATATTTCTGCCCTCTGTAACAGAGCTCCATACTGCAATCCATACCCCCTTCTTTCGTTTTCGTTAAGGTTTCGATAGAGTTGAAATGATTGAAGAATGTAGAAAATAGAACTTGATTTTCTTGATTTTGCAGGAATAGATCGATATCTTTTAGAAAAAGATTCATGTGGGACCCTTGGCTGGATGGATTTGCCGGACTTCAGAGAACGGGATAGTTAACGGAGTGGGTAGACAGAGTAGTCTAACGCCGGGTGAAATCGTTGACCAGTTAGACTACATTCAATATTAATTTTATTCCAATAATGTATTGATGCTTTATCAGCAACGATTTATTACTTTACAACTGACTTTTTTTGTTTAAATATTTGTTCATAAATCATTTCTATCATGCAAGAATTTAGTTATGGGTTGTGTATATGTAAACCATTTGATTGATCCATCAGTATATATTGACCTCATAAAAAGTAATTATTCTACAGAATTGCACGCTTTAAGTGTTAAAAATGAACATACTCCATGCCCTAGTCTAGTTGTAATCAAGATAGAACCGAGGAGCTAGAGTATGGCACATATGTTGGTCAAGAGTGTATTGACTTCTGATTAGATGGGCTAAGGTTGGAAAAATATTTTCAGGAAAGCAATCAAATACATAGATGGGAGACCCTTTAGCTACAAAGAACATGCTAGAGTAATTACCAATGGAGTAGTTTAGTCAAATAGTCTTTCCTTACACTCAGGATGTGCAAATGAAGTAATTCATAATCTCATGGAATGGTACCATAATCTCATGATCTTGTAATTCCCTCTTCATGCGGTCACGTTCTGGGGCCATCTTTCATTCAATAGGATTGAACCTGGTACCATAATATCCTGATCTGGTAATTCCCTCTTCATCTTGTCACATTCTGGCACCATCTTTCATTCAGTAGGATTGGACCTCACAACGAAATATTCAACATTAAAAAAACTTTAGCTATAATTTTCAGTCTGGTAGATCCTTTTCATTCTATATCTATACGTGTGTCTTCAATTTCTTTTGTGGGGTATCTACAACATTTCTAGTCCCGAATCCTTAAGTTGAAAAAAAATTTAGCTATCATTTTCATTCTCGTAGATCCTTTTCATTCTATATCTATACATGTGTCTTCACTTTCTTTTGTGGGGTATCTACAACATTTCTGGTCCCGAATCCTTAAGTGACTATTAGAAAGATATCGTGAAAACACTTGAAGTAATGGAGAATTGATGAGACAATTAGACGAACTAGAGTTTTCTTAATTAGATCCTATTTTCCTGGAGTTTGTTGTAACAGTTTTCTCTCTTAGTTTCACTTAATAAAAACGGATCGAGATACTCTCCGCAGTGTGTAGTTTTTCCAATCTGTTATATGTGCTTTGCTTTCTTCAGTTCGCTGCTCCGTTTTCTTTCTCCAGTTCGCTGCTCTGTCTTTAACTTGGTATCAGAGCACAGTGTATAGAACACTGGCCAGGTGATTGGTGCATATGGGAGCATGAAGAGAAGACAATACCTTGAAGGAGGCAGATCTGTGATTTGATGTGGGCAATCTAAGATCTTGGTGTGCGTGGAGAAGTCTAAGCAGATCGTCGGTGCAAATCGCTATGACTGGAGCAGATCTATTTTTTTCCCCCCTCTCTACGTAAAGAATTCAGTGAGTTCAGCGTCGAGCATGGTGCCTTCTAACCATCAACTGTGAACCGTGTTGAGAGCTACCCGAAGAATTGAAGGCTAAAGGAGAAATGCCTGGAGATCGCCGGTAAATTTCTTTCTCAGGTTGTCAGTGAAAGACTCTGTGAAAATCCAGGAGCATAGAAGCTTGGAGATCGTTGTGAAGATTTTTCAACATAGGAAAATGCTGCAAGCTTGGAGATTGCTGCAAGCGTGAAGGATCACCGTGGGAGAGATCGCTGACCAGAGAGTACCCAGCACCCAGATCTGAAGAGGCCCATCCAAGATCTGAAGCCTGCGCTAAATCACTGGGATTTCATTGCTGAGATGTCAAATCCATTGGCAGAGACCTATCTCAATGAGGCCAACAAATTGGATGGCTCGAATTTCATAAACTGGAAATTCAAAATGCAGACCCTTATGGAAGGCTATGGTGTCTGGACAATCACCAATGGAGATGAAGCGAAACCTGTAGCAGCTACGGGTGGAACACCAGCACAAATCCAAGACTGGGATAAGCACGAGAACAAAGCCAAGGTACTGTTACGAATGTCTATTAAAGATAGTATTATTCCACATCTCAGAGAAGCTAAAACTTCTGCTGAAACATGGACAACACTTAAAGATCTGTATGAAACTAGTAATACAAACCGTCTACTTTTCTTAAAAACTAAATTGCTAGGCATTAAGATGGATGCAAATGAGTCTGTTAGTTCTTTCTTGGGTCGTCTCAAAGAAGTGAAAGATAAGCTAGGAGACATAGGAGAAAAGGTCTCCAGCACTGATCTCGTAACAATTACATTGAATGGTATGCTAGAGGACTACCATATGTTTATAACAGGTCTCGCAGCGAGGGAGAAACCTCCTACTTTTGAAGAGCTGACAGGTATTTTGCTACAAGAAGAAGAGAGGCGTGGGAACTTTAAGCCTCAAGATTCAAGTTTGGCATTGTGTTCAAATAAGAGATCTCCGAGAGAGAGATCAGGAGAAAGAGGCAGAGGAGGCAGGTCATCACAGAGTAGAGCTCCTCAAAGACCGAATCAAGGTATGCCATCTAATAGGAATGAGTCAAAAAGTTTTTTTTATTGTGGTCGACCTGGAAATCTTATTAAAGACTGTTATAAGAAAAAGAATGATGAGGCTAGGAATAGACAACCTAGACAACATTCAGGTCATTTTGTTGAAGACTCTTCACCACATGATCTAAAACTGTTTATGGCTAGAGATGAAATTGCTGATAAGATTTCTGAAACACCAAACATTGACTCAAGGGATCTTAGACTGTTTGTGTCTAATGCTGCTTTATCTGCTGAAATTGATGATATTGATGCTTGGTTTGTTGACTCCGGAGCATCAGTGCATATGACTTGTAATAAGAAGTGGTATACTAACTATAAAGAAACACAAAATGGTGCTAGTATATATCTTGGTGATGACCGTGCTTATCAAATCAAGGGATACGGAGATATTCTAGTGACATTGCCAAATGGTAGTGTTCGTCACATTCACAATGTGGTGTATGTGCCAAGGATAAAGAAAAATCTGATATCTATGTCTACTATTACAGATTAGAATTTGAATGTTGAATTCTTCAAAAACTACTGCATAGTGAAGGACTTACTGGACCAACACAAAACTCTTGCAAAGGGAGTCAGAGTAGGAGGCTTATACAAGCTTGATGTTACTAGTAAATATCATTACGCATTAACTTCTGCAATCATGCGAACAGAGAGTCTTTGGCATCAAAGGTATGGTCACATCAATCATCAAGATTTATTGTTATTATTGAAGCATAATATGGTTGAAGGACTTCCCATGTTAAAAAATGTGAACATTCCTTGTGAAGGATGTGCATTAGGAAAGATGCACAGAAATGAATTTCCTTCTAATCCTGATAAGAAAAAAAGAGATGTGTTAGATCTTGTGCATAGTGATGTTTGCGGGCCTATGCAGACTAGATCCTTAGGAGGTGCATTATATTTTCTGCTATTTATTGATGATTGCACAAGATACACATGGGTTTACTTTCTTCGAAGAAAGAGTGATGTTTTTGAGTACTTTAAGGAGTTCCGAAACATGGTTGAAAAATAGACAGAAAAATCCATTAAAATCCTTCGTTCAGATCAAGGGGGAGAGTATAAATTAGGGGACTTCAACAAATATTGCAAAGATAATGGAATAGTACAGCAGTTTACAGTACCCAGCACTCCACATCAGAATGGAGTTGCTGAAAGGAAAAACAGAACCCTGGTAGAGTGTGCACGCAGTATGATGAAAGGTAAGAGTCTCTCAAATACCTTCTGGGGTGAAGCCATAAATACTGATGTTTACCTAAAGAATAGAAGTCCAACTAGGAGTCTTGATAATATTACTCCTTTTGAAGCTTTGTATGGTTTCAAACCAGTAGTTCATAATTTGAAAGTTTTTGGGTGTACGGCTTTTGCACATATTCCAAAGGAAAATAGGAAGAAACTGGATGCTAAAGCCATTAAATGTATCTTCATAGGTTACTATTCTCAATTCAAAGCATATAAATTGTTTGATCCTTCTACTCACAAGGTATTTGTAAGTAGAGATGTACTCTTCCATGAACAGGAAACGGAAATTTCAGAGAACATCAACCAAAGCCATGAGGAATGACATAAAGTTCTTGATGAACCAGTTCTTGATGAAGGGGTTACAGAAGAAAAACAAACTGTATTACAGCACCCAAACATACAGGAACAGCAGCAACAACAAGAGGGATTCAGTGATACAAACAATCCAAGCTCAACTAGTGATGAAGACAAAAGTTCACACAATGAAGAGGAAGGTAATCAACAGCTAAGATATTCAAGACAGGTTCGAGCTCCTGAAAGGTACAAAGACTATGCCCTTATGAGTAGCATTTTGAATGTCATAGAACCCATTAGTTTTGATGAATCCAATGCACATGATGAATGGAGAAATGCAATGGAGGAGGAATATGAATCAATAATGCAAAACAATACCTAGGAATTGACTGAATTGCCTGAACATAAAAAGCCAATAGGATGCAAATGGATATACAAACCCAAGTTTAAATCAGATGGTAGCATAGAAAAATATAAGGCTAGATTGGTGGCAAAGGGGTATTCACAAACATAAGGTATTGACTATGCTGAAACATTTGCACCTGTAGCTAAATTGAATACTATCAGATTATTAATTTCCTTAGCTACAAAGTATGATTGGAAGCTAAACCAATTAGATGTTAAATCTGCCTTCTTGAATGGTGAGTTAAAAGAGGAGGTGTACCTTACTCAACCTGAAGGGTTTGTGGAAACAGGGCAAGAACACTTAGTGTGTAAATTAAAGAAAGCATTGTATGGACTAAAACAGCCACCTAGGTCATGGTATGAGAAGGTAGACTCTTTCTTTCTTCAACAGGGATTTATGAGGAGCAAGAGTGATCCAAATCTATATATCAAATGTGATGAGCAGGGGTATATAGTATTGATTTCTGTATATGTTGATGACTTAATAATTACAGGAAATGCAGAGAATCTGATTGATGAAATCAAGGAGCAGCTGTCACAAGTTTTTTATATGAAAGATCTGGGTGAGCTTCATTATTGTCTAGGTCTTGAGGTTTGGAGGAATGCAGGTCAAACATTTGTTTGTCAAAGTAAGTATGTCAGAGATGTACTTCAGAGATTTAATATGGATCAGTGTAAATCATCTACTGTTCCCATGCAGCGGAATGTGAAACTCTCTTGTGATGATGGTTCAAAGGAGGTGAATGCTACAATGTACAGACAGATGGTGGGTAGTTTGAATTATCTCACCAAAACTAGACCTGACATTGCATATTCTGTGAGTGTGCTAAGTCAGTTTATGGAAAAACCTCAAGAAATCCATTGGAATGCAGCAAAGACGGTACTCATGTATCTAAAAGGAACACTTGACTTTGGTATTAAATATACTGATGCTTATGTTTTTGAGTTGACAGGTTATTCAGATTCTGATTGGGCTGGGAATCCGGATGATCGAAGATCAACCACTGGATATGCATTTAGCATAGGATCCGGAATTGTTTCATGGAGCAGTAAAAAGCAGCCTACTGTATCTCTGTCCTCTACTGAAGCAGAATACAAGGCCCTGTGTGCAGCAACTTGTGAAGCTGTTTGGCTAAGAAGACTTCTTCAATATGTCGGAAAATAACAAAAGGAACCTACAGTAATCAAATGTGATAACCAAAGTAAAATCAAGTTGGCAAATAATCCGATCTTTCATGCAAAGACAAAGCATGTTGATGCTCAGTATCATTTTGTTAGAGAGAAGCTACAATCCAATGAAATAGATCTCATATATTGTAATGCTTGTGAAAATACTGCTGACATTTTCACAAAGCCTCTCGGAAAGATCAAATTTGAATTGTTTAGGGAAATGTTAGGTGTAGCTGTTAATCCATTGTCCATTAAGGGGAAGACTTGAAGTAATGGAGAATTAATGAGACAGTTAGACGAACTAGAGTTTTCTTAATTAGATCCTATTTTCCCGGAGTTTGTTGTAACAGTTTTCTCTCTTATTTTCACTTAATAAAAATGGATCGAGATACTCTCCGTAGCATGTAGTTTTCCAATCTGTTATCTGTGCTTTGCTTTCTTCAGTTCGCCGCTCTGTTTTCTTTCTCCAGTTTGCTGCTCTGTCTTTAACTAAAACCACTATTAACAATTTCTGAACTAAAATTCCATCCTAATTTTCTCCAATGTTGGTGTTCCTCGTCATTCGAACAGTAATTTCATAGAGTAAGTGTCTTGGATATGATACTGTGATTTGACAGTCTGGCAACATTTTATAGTCTGGACAACTTGACAATAATTTGTAATATGAATCTCTACTTTACGATTTGATGCAATCTGTGTTTTGAGTTGAGTTGTCCGACCCTTCAAATAATTATGAGTACAATATAACGACCATCTCTTGGGAGTTGGAAATGTGATATTTTCTTGTTAATCTATGGCAATGAATACGGTGCCAAACTTTTGATCTCCATGCATATAATGACACCCTACTCAAAATCACAAACAATCACAAACAATCAAAGTTATGCATTTTCACAATGGTAATAATTGATTACACAAGGAAAATACATTGTTAAACATCCATCACTTTTGAAATGTACCATGTGAAGAAGTAATTAAAATGTAAATTAATAAGCCACTTTTAAGATAAATCCTCTTTGCACATGGAATCCACCAACTACATCTCAATTTGAGTTGAAAAGAATAATGAACAATTACATGATAACAACTTAGACTAGACTTGACAAAAAAATTTAAAATTTTAAACCATGAAAAGTGGTCAACCAAGTTCTTTTGAATTCATGTGGTCAGGTTCAGCTTTTGAATTCTTGTTGTTTCATGTGAATAAGTCTCAAGAAGGTTTTGGTGAATCTCGCCTGTACTTTAGGTAGTATTCTCCGTGTCCAATCTGCGTTGATTTAGTTTGAATAAGGTTTTGGTGAATCTCTCCTGCACTGTAGCGGGCCAGCATTCCCCTATTCAATATGCAGAGATTTAGTCTGAATAAGTTTTTGGTCGATTTCGCCATTAAGTGGTATCCTGTGTTGATTTCCAATGTAATAGAAACTGAAATGAAAATACAATTAGTTTTATGGAAAGAACCTTTATATCTCATATAAAGAATTGGATAAAATCCCTAAACTTCAGAGAGTAATTTTGTATGGGACCTTTTGTATTTTCAAAATAATCCGTTGTGTGAAGGCCATAAGCATCAATTTTGAGCTTCTAATTGTGGTGTTCATTCCATCTCTTAGGCTACCTTAAATTTAACACTAGGTAAAAAGTCATCTTTAACATTACCAAGTTCTCCATGTCACCTTGTGATATATGGAATGTGAGGTATTAATTTACACTTTGATAGAATATTTAAGTAAAAAGTCAGCTTTAACATTACCAAGTTCTCCATGCGACCTTGTGATGTATAGAATGTGAGGTATTAATTTACATTTTGCTTGAATTTTTTATTTTTTTATAGATTTGTTACATAATTTTAAATGTGATCTTTTTATAGAATTAAAATGTAAATTAATAAACAACTTTTTAGGTAAAGTCTGTTGGCAATATGATTTGAAAAGAAAGAATAATGAACAATTATATGATTACATCTTAGACATAACAAAAAAATCTTAAAATTTTAAGCCTTAAAAAATGGTATAATATCCAGAAATTCAGTGGATTTATGAGGCTAAAATCTTAAAATTTTATAAAATCCAGAAATTTAGAAGATTTATAAACAACTTTTTATAAAATCCAGAAATTTAGAAGATTTATAAGACTAAACATAACATATATAATTATCAATATCAATATAGATGTGTTATAAGACTAAACATAACATATATAGCAATTAATTAATTTTTTTGTGTTGTCATTAATATCCTCGGTTGCCTTCCATTGTCTTTTAATCTTTTAAATGCTTACTTCAGTGGCTTAAAATTGAAGGTCTTATTTTACATTTATTTTGGCCGTAGCCTACTGCCGTTGTCCCAAGTTAATAGGTTTTTTCTTTAAATCTATATTTCTTTTTATATTTATTTTAATATATTTCAAATATGAGTTTGACATATGTATTGGTTGATGAAGTTTTATTTATTTAAGTTTAAAATACAAAGAAATTTCTATATTTTATTTAATATTTAATAAAAATATGTTTAGAATGGTTTTTATTATTATGAACAGGTTTAGGATTCATAACATTGTAACAAGGATTATATTATTGTGTAATATTTGAAGTATTTTAATAAATAAAGAAAAGGTAATAAGGTAATGGTCATTATTATTGTTTTAAATTATATGCATTGATGTGTTTTTTTAGTAATGTTAATAGATATATAGGTAATGATAGTTAATTTTTTATGTTTTATTTAATTGAAAGTAATATTTATATAATGATGTGTTTCCAATTTGATTTGTTATGTTTCCCTTTTAGATATCAAGTATAACATGGGACATAAGGTGGATTTTCTTGGTGTGCAATTTTTAAGAATGTTAATAAATAGAGAGACCAAGGTAAGGATTTTTACCTTTTTCATTTTTTTAATTAAAGTAATATTTAAATAATGATGTGTCTTATATATGTTTTGGTTTGTTGTTTTTTCAGGTTTCAAGAATCTTTTGAACATTGATTCAATGTTGTTTACAAGAGTTTGAAGTGATATAGGATGGACTTGTTTAGTTTAATATTTTTGAGAAGTTTGTAAAGAGAGACTTACAAACATATTATTCTTAATAAAAAGGTATTTTTTTGGGATGGGATTAAACCCATCCGAATGCTCTAGATGGTGGGGAGCCCCATCATCTTTAGGGTAGTCTCTGATTGTGTAATATAGTATGTGTTTTTTTCACTTACATTTTTCTGCATGGCCTCTGCGTCCTCCACTAAATAGTTCAGAAGAAAAAGGGACCAATTCATTTTTATGCCTTGCACACACAACTCAACACATCTGACCACCCCAGAATTACATTGAACTAGGTGATTCTTCCTTACGACTTTACTAGCCAAAATCGTGGCACCAATATGTACCACGCAATCATTGATTCTATCAATGCGGTATGCCCTCCCGTTGCGCTCTAGAGCATAGCAGTTATTCAGAGTCATTGCCAACTTTCTGTCATTATCTTTGCCATAGGTATATTGTGAGGGGTTTGACCCATCCTTGGGTAGCCCCGTTATCTCTGAAATCAACACCACCTTGACTTCAATTGGCTCATCTAACCATAAGTACCCACCATGAAAACACACCAAAATTTGTTTCACCCACGCATTCATTTTAGTTGGCCGCCCAAAGTGTGGCATATTGATCAACTTGAGTAATGTAGCTTTTTCCAGTCCACTCGCCAAGTCATGTGGAATGCGCTCTTTCGCGACATCCTCCAATGCAAGTAGTTCGTGGTCTTCATACTTCATTTGCATCAGTGCAAGAATAATATTAGAAGTGCATACCATCCGTTGTGGTATCACTGAGATCCTGATCTAGTATCTCTAATTCTTCATGGACTTCTTGGCCTGCACACCAAGTCAACTAGGAGGGATGTAGCTAGGGATGTCCTTGATAGACACCCTTGCTATAGTAGTAGATTCCATAACTCTAGGGCTCGACAAACTTGTATGTGCTGTGTCTTCTCCTTTCACCCTTGTGGCCATTCTGGTCCATTTCTTTTGTGATGCTAGAGAAATAGGCCTCTGCTCCTTCCTCTTCCCCTTTGGAACCATCGACGAGCCAGCTTCCATGCTGGCTACTTCTTCCTAAATTGCAACTAGTCTTAGCAGTGAATCTTGCTCGCTCAAAATCTCAACGGTGTATGGGTTACTCTGCATGATGCACCAATTCTCCTCAAGTCGTAATAAGCTCAAACCCTCTCTAGACTTAGCAACTACCTTAATCTTCTCAGCTTTTCTCAAGAGATCACTCGAAAACTTGGTAGCTCTGTACCTCAATGTAATTCTACTCTGCACAATGGTGTCTTTCGAGTGCATCAAGCTTCCTCTTATAGCACCAAATAAACTCACACTTCATCATTATGACATCAATTCGATCATCATGACCAAATCATTCATTAATTACTTGAATCTGCCACTAATTCTGCCAACCCAACAGTTGGATCTACCATCATTACAGGTCACTTCTACAAGCACCTTCAATTAACTACTTTAACTATCTTCATTTATTACTGATGTGACTTCTCCTCGTATCCCTACAGCTATCGCAACATGACCTCCTAATTGTGTTATTAACTCCTATTCCTGCATAGCCACCTCATCTTGGTACTCCTTTGATTCATTCATCATCGTACCCCCCTTTTTTTATTCATCGCAGTGCCCCATGCACCACGCGGTTTTGGGCCCATCCTATAGGGCTTCAACCTGCTACCATTCACTAGATTTGGTAGTGTCACACCATCTAACTATTGTAGTTGAACTGTGCCTCCTGAGGTAATGGAATTAACAAGATATGGACTTAACCAACGCATCTGTAACTTACATAGATGCTTCATGAAGTTACTATTGTATAACAATACCAAATCTCCTTGCTGAAACTATGTGTTCTTCATGTGGCGATCATGTCAAGCCTTCTATCGATCCTTCTCGACAGGCTGATGGAACCCTTCTATAAAGCAGTCTTCTTCAAGGTGTATCAACTACTCTACCCACTCCTCTAGTGCTGCTTCATTATCCATGCCCATCGCAGCTGCAATGCATAGACTAGGCATAATGTATTCCATAGGCATGACTGCCTCTTGTCCATATACCAATTAGAACGGTGTCTGCCGTGCCAACCTCTTACAAGTGGTGCGATATTAACACAACACTGTTGGGATCTTCAAGTCCTAGTCATCACGGTTAGCATTACATACCTTGGCAAGCTCATGCTCTAATATCTTAAATAAGCTTCTACTGCTCCATTAACCTATGGATGATATGGGGTACTTTTCTTGTGCAGTCTCATTTTGTGTGTCAATTAATGATCCCACTCCTTGGGAAATGTGCTACCTTATACTTTTTTCATTCTTCTATTTTTGCTGCTCAATGAACTCTCTTTATGAAATAGAGCTTTCTCCCTTCCTCCAAAATTGTCTCTGGGAACTACATGTCCTTTCACTCTCTAAATTCTCTTGGGTCATGTGTAAATGAATTCTCACTAGTGTGTTTTATTTCCCTCATTAGGGTAACTCCCATGACCTTTCGAATTCCACCATTGAGATTAGATCTTGGGCTCAATATCTAAGGTTTGGATTTAATCTTAGGTTCACTTAAGCTCCCTAACTGAACAATATAATAAATCTTTCTTTTCAAAAAGTTACTTTTCCTTAAATATTATAAAAGTACACTTTATGACTTAAAGTCACTTTATAAAGTCAAAGTCACTTTAATAAAGTACAACTCACTTTAAAAACATAAAGTCATATAAAAAACACTTTAATAAAATACACATACATAAAGTCACTTAATGACATTTAATGAGACTCCATGTCACCTCGAACTCTCGCACCTAGGCACCTAATGCAAGAGTACATCCAAGCTACAAAATGATAACAAAAGAAAGTTTTCATTTCTATTTATAACTATTTTAAGTTTTCATGACACAGTGGTATTAAATATCTTTTATGAAATTTAGAGAAAGAAAAAGAAAATGTATTTGCTAGGATGAGTTATTTTATCTGTATTATTAACTGCTAAAATGAAAATATATCTTGGTTACATTCATGGTTAAAACCATAAGGAGAAAACTCCTATTATAAACCCTAGGGATAATGAATAAACAAAACAAGTTCTAGGTAGTACTTTTAATCTTCATGTATATACTAGGGGTATTTACATATCAAATTTATATAAATATTTCAAGTGTGTGTGTGTGTGTGTGTATCAATGGAAACATACAAAAGTATTGAAAACCATTGTTCCATACCCTAAGAGCATCGAACCCACCAAATAAATATTGACAATCCATATAATAATCATAATCAATTGTAATGAACCAAAATCAGATTCAAAGTTTCACTAATTCTATTACACCAATTTTCAACAAACTACCTAATAGGCAGGGGGAATTGCGAGCTGAAGGAGTGAACAAAATGGAGTTTCAATAATATCAACAAGGAAAGGTAAGGGTCCTGAATGTTTAGTTTCCTAAGCACAATGTGTTGGGTCCTTTTAGGTTTCAAACATCATCCAGGATTATGTCTACTTCCAGGCTTCTAGGAGGCCCAATATATGCCTACTAGAACCCTTACAATACAGTCTCCAATCAACCAGTGGTGATGAGACGGGATTAATGATACCTTTAGAAATATGATATGTATGGATGTATCAGTATTAGGAGGTTTTTATATATTAGAAACAATGTAGGAATATTTTGGGGATCACATTAATAAAAATATCTTTAAGGACAACTCATTGGGTGCATCTTCTGGCCTTCCCAAACATGTGAAGGGGGCTATGAATTATCTGTATTAAGTGTTGGATCCTTATATGAGTATGTTAAGTATATGTCAGAACAAGAATGACTGAAATTAGTGACAATGATGTCGACTTATGCATAATACAATTAAACTAGTCAAATCTAGGCGCAAATCTAGATAAGGTAAAATTAAATCATTGGAAACTCATTCATGATGATTCAGAATATCATAAAATTTGTAGAGAGTGTTATTTATATAAATAAAATCCATGGGAATTATAAATGACTCTCATAGATGGATTACACCATTCTTTATCAAAATACATCCATACATTGCATTGGGAATTCATAATCAACAAAAAAATTGGAGATTCAAACCCTCAGACTTCTTCAAGAATTGGAGAACCTATGGATATTATAGGTCCACCCAAAATGCATTCATTAATGGCTCCAAATTCGACTCTCAGAATGGAAGAGAAAACTAGAAAGACCTTCAAGATTCGAATGGGAGACTTCCAAGATCTGCAAGGAGACTCAAATTGGTTGGAAGATGAATTCAAGACGTGAAAAAGAATCCATTGATGGATGCACCAACTTCATGAACAAGGATGGAACAAAACTACTAAGGAGTACATCACCCAAAGCTTAGTTGAGGCACATCTCTTAACCATTGAGTAGCAAATCTCTCAAGACAAAATTACAATGACCAATAATCTTGATAGTGATGTGCTATAATTTTTTTATAGAATAATTAGGATTCATGGTTGAATTGAATCAAAAAGTGGCCCACTTCCCTTTCCCAATGCGCCCTCATGAATGGATTAGGAACATTTATGCTTTGTCTTCCTTGCTTTCATGCCTTTCCAATTTACCTACTTTTCTTCCTTTGGAAAGTGTGCCCTCTTGTTCCTTCTTTCTTGACTGAAATGTATTTATCCTTTTTAGCAACTATGCCCTCTTTACTTTCTAAAAATTTCCTGCTTTTCCCGTACTTTCCTGCTTTGTGCATGCTTTTTCTGGTTGACTGTTTTTATGCCTGTTTTTGTCTCCTCTTTCTTGTTTGGATCCAAATATTCCTTCAATCACATCCTCTTCCTATGATCCCCACTTAGCTTACTATTCATTTAGTTAATTTTCAAATTATCTTAATTTATGAAATAAATAATTCTATACTAAGCACAATTACTTAATTAATTGTCTGCATACAAAATTTAATCAATTTAATGGGTTATTCTTTTCCTACACCCAAGGGATTAATTGGGATAGGAATTTGGCCCCATGGTTATCCACAAGGGGACATGAAAATCCTCCACTCCCAATATTTCTTGTCCTCAAGCGCTTTCAAACTAGGATGCTGCAAAATATGCTCTCCTTCCCAAGTTGCATCCTCATTAGGGTGCAACCATGGAGGTGCAGGGTAACAATTTTTGGCAAAGAGATTTCAGATAAAAACAAAACGCGCACCCTTGATCGAGTTATTAATACCTCAATCAAGGGTTTAATAATCCCTCGATGGAGGTTTTGTCAAACCCTCAATTGAGCTTTTGAAAAACCCTCGATCGAGCTACTACTAGCTCAATGGAGGGTTAAACAAAATCTCGATCGAGGGTTTGACAAACCTTTATCAAGCTACAAACCTCAATTGAGGTATTGACCTCGATCAAGGTCCATGCTAATTTTTTTTTATAAAAAACGCCGTAGGAAGCCGCGGCCATTCCCTATTTTTTGCACTACAACTTCTCGATCGACCTATGACAGAGAACCCTCAACCGAGCTCCTGCACAAGGGACGCCCACCTTCAGCTTCCACCACGATGTCGGATCCCAGAGGTAACACCCAATACTTCTATTTTGAAATTTAACTGAAACGTTACTATATGTTTTTTTTAATGTTAGTTTGAAATTGAAAAAAATAATTTTTATTGATGATTGTAGGTTTTTTTTTGTCTAATATGTTTGAAATGTGTGCCGGCAAGAAGAAATGCTGCCGGATTTTTATAAAATCGTAATTGAAATTTGTTATTTATTTAAATTTCTTTTTTTTTATACATATTTTGTCAACTCGTAGCGTTTATGCAGCCGGTTTAATTTTTAAATGTGTGTCCGGCAAGGAGAAATGCTGCCCAATTTTTTTCATTCCTCTGAGAATACATAGAGGATTGAAAAAATTCAAATTTGTTAAGTTTAAAATTTAAACGTATAGTTTGTATAAATATTTCTATCAACCGCACGGATGATTTTAAGGAACCATACTTATTTAAAAGTGTATAAATGTTGGCAAATATTATGAATTCTTAAAACCACAACTATAAAATGATTAGCGATATTTTTCCAAAAATATTTTAATTTCCAACGATCCTATATCATTTATATAATAATTTGGTGATTTTTTGGGTGAAAATTTTGTACCCCATCAAAATTGGGTGAAACAGGGATTCAAAAAATGCAAAATGGTGAATCTTTTTCGGGATAAAAACATGGAAAAATAGCCCACTATGCTCAAATTTGCCCCTAAAATTATCCCTCATCAATCGAGAGTGTTTATGTTGTTGGTTTAATTTTGAAATGTGTGTCGGGAAAGCAGAAATGCTGCCCAATTTTTTTCAATCCTCTGAGAATACAAGAGGGATTGAAAAAAATACAAACCCTAGATGTGAGACAATCATGAACTTTAAACGTTAGGAGACATTTATCTAAACCCATATATTTTACTTTAAATATTTTAATATATATTCAAATTTAGATATTTAAAAATTATATATATATATATATATATATGTGTGTGTGTGTGTGTGTGTGTGTGTGTGTGTGTGTGTTTATTTTAACTATTAACTATTTAATTAAAATAAATAATTATAATTAAAATTAAATTATTATATTACTTCATATTTATATTTTTTATAAATAATTTTTCATAATAAAATAAGATATGTATGTTTTGACTTAGTAGACAAATTTTGATTTTAGTTTATTGAAAAGTGTACAAGTATGCATTTTTGTTTTTTTTAAAGCTCAAACGTATTATGAAAATGTTGATATTTTATTTTTTTTGAAGGAAAAAATATATTAATAAATTTAAGTGTAAATTTGAAAAAAAAAATCAAATTAAAAAATTAATAGAAATTCAGGATTTTTTTTAAAAGAATAGTAAATTAAAAAATTAATAGAAATCCATAATTTAAGATAAAATTATATTTTTGATATTTTTTAGAGAAAATATATAGATTTATATTCAACATTTTGAAAATTATAAATTATAAATTTATAATATTTGAAAATAATAGTAAAATATATTACTAATAAAATATATAAATTTATACATTAAGACGTTGAAATTTTCCATCCACGATAGGTTAGTCAAGATAACTTAGTATTGCCATCCTTATTGCCTTATATTATGATAATAACCATGCACATTCATCAATACATGGAGACTTGCATCTAGATGTCCTCCTTGCCATTACGATTTTATGTGAAATCTATGTATTTCATTCATTGCATTAATAATATGTTCCTTACAATTGGTCTTGGGTAATAAATAAATGAGTAAGCACAATAAAAAAAGCATAGGGCATATACTAAAATACTAAGTCTCTCTTTATCTCGTTAATCCCCATATGGGAGGTTCAATTTGCTAAGTAACCTATAGCAATAGAGAAATATTGATGACATTAATAGCAATAGGGTAGTGGTGTACTAGACCCACCATAGAGACATATTAACTTGTCCACATGAGCCATGTCGACCCAAATTCCATGCATTCATTAGCTAATAGATCTCAGTGTGGGCACAACTATTATTCTACATAATATGACAATAGTATACTATCAATAATAAATTATATCAAGAAATAATGCATATCTACGTTTGTTTCAATTTTTGCTAAAGTTAGCATAAAACCATAGGGTAGGGATAGGGATTCTATGATATATTCTCGAGATAGGTAGACATGTTGAACATATTATTGTATCTTTTCTGAATATCCTTGATGAAATGGTTGACTTGTACCTAGTGGAAAAAAATGATATTGACATAAATTATGTGTATAGGTAAAGTTTAAAATAAATAGAAATGGAAAATTAGAGACTGTAAAGTTCAAATCTACATCTTTACTAGTGACATTTTATCATTTATCTTATATTGTATGCTGACTGCATTTATTATGCCTTATTTCATTCATATGCATCTCTACAGCGAGGTTCTTCGATTCGTCGAAGGCACATCATTGGCGAATCTGTGGCCATTCCTCACCATGGAGGTCGACAGAGGACTTGTAAGTATACAATTGCGCATGATGTACTCTTTTTTGTTAGTTAAACAACAAATTAAATTGTTTCACATGTGTATATTTTATCAACTTATGTGTCTCTATTTTCACAGGTTCGCTTAGGTGTTATGCGCCGACACACGCTCATGCTAGGGAGATGAGCGACAGCCACACTTGTAGTTGCTCCGTGCATGCGAGTGTCGAGGATGATACTACTGGTATCGGTGGGGAGGTTCCCCATGAGACAGGTACATTAAATGTATATATATTTTTCTTTCAATTATGAGTACCTTTAATTTATATTCAAACATGAATCTTCATGGGTGGCCTTTGGTTCTTAAATTGAGAAGGAGAATTCATCCTATGAGGGAACCTTATCCTAGGAATTACATCTTGTAGGTCCCTTGTCCTATTCAGTGCCTATTGTAAAATGGAGGGTCTATAAGATTTCACCAAAAAATTCAAGGGTTTGACCAATCCTTTAATGAACAAAAATATCAAACTAGATTCTGAGATGTATGTCACCATGAAAACCAACTTCTAGAATTTAAATATATATGCTTCAAGGGTCCTAGTTTGCTTCACATGTGAAAGCTCTCTGAAAGAGATTTCAGGGTCTCTTCTTTCAAATGTATCCAACAATATTCTTGTAAATTACTCATAAGTTGACACTTGATAATGTCCAAGGTTATTCATCCCATGAAATCACTAATCATCAGCTTCTCCATCTAAGGGTAGGGTGGCCATTTTGATAGCTTGTCTCTTAGCCATGCGGTTTAGCTGAAAGTATGTATCTATATTTTGGACCCATGAGCTACCTGTACAGTTTGTTGAACCATCAAAGTAGGTAAGAGAGATTCTTCCAAGAACATTATTCAATTCATAATCCTGATTATGATTTTTAAAATGACCTCTTGATTTGGTTTTGTATCTGAGGTAACAAAATTCCCTAAATGTCAAATCCCTTCGACATTCTTCATTTAGGGTGAGATATTCAACATGCTTGTCTTCCACAATAGAAATGTTTTCATTATGGATATCCAACTCTTCTCTTTGATCATCAAGGAACTTGGGGATGGTAGTCCTGGATTGACTTGAGGATTACTTTGTGAACTCAATAAACTGATTAAGAGGCCCATTGGTTGAAAATACAAACCCTTTATAGCTCTTATTTTATTCACGTAGCAACACATTATTTTCTCCAAATGCTTAACCGTAAATTATTTGGTTTCTTATCTAGACAAGATGGTGTTACAAGTCATGTCTTTGAATCCTTGCAAAACACTTGAAACCATACTTTGGACCTCACTATTTCCTCCCATGCTATGCCTTTCATTTTCTCCTTGGAATTTTTCTTTGGTATAATTCATGCCATCCAAATACTCCCCTAGAGGATATTTATTCCCAGGATCTAGATCTCTTCTATGAATCATGATTGAATACTTTATTATTTTTAGAGGATCATGCTATGATACCACCATAATGAAAAAAAATCAGATTCAAAGGTTCACTGACTCTGTTACACGAATTTTTAACACACTGGCTAATATGCAGGGAAAATTTCAAGCTAAAGGAGTGAACAGAATGGAGATTTAGTAAGGTCAAGAAGGAAAGGGAAGGTTCCTGAATTTTTAGGTTCCTAAAAAAAAATTTTTGGGTAATTTTAGGTTTCAAACTTCATCCAAGTTGAATTCTACTTCCAGGATCCTGGGAGTCCCAACATATGCCTATTAGAACCCTTACAATATAGTCTCCAATAAAACATCGGTGATGAGATGGGATTAAGGATACATTTATAACTATTATATGGATGTATGTATCATTATTAGTATTTTTTTATAGATAAAAACATTATAGGGATATTTTGGGGATCAGATTAGTAAAAGTAGCTCTTAGGACAATTCACCGGGTGCATTTTCTGTCCTTCCAAAAAATGTGAGGGGGGATAGGAATTATATGTTTTAACCATTGGATCCTTATATTATTATGTTAAGGACATGTTAGAACAATAATAATTGAAATTAGTGAAAGTGAGATTGACTTATGCATAATACGGTAAAAGTAGTCAATTCTAGGTGCAAATCTAGACAAGGTAAAATCAAATAATGTGAAATTCATTCATTATCATTCACATTGTCATAAAATTTGTGAAGATTGTTATTTACATCAAGAAAATCCATAGGAATTAAAAATAAATATCATAGATTTCTTACAAAATATTATTTAGTAAAATACATCAATACATTACATTGAGAAGCCACAATCATTGAAACACTTGGAGATTCAAATCTTAAGACTTATTCAAGAATTTGGGAACCTATAGATATAATAGGTACACATGAAGCACATTCATTAATTTCTGAACACAAATAATCCCTATTTGTTACTCAAACACTAACTCTCAAAATGGAAGAGAAAACTAGCAAGACCTTCAAGATTCAAATGGGAGACTTCCAAGATCTGCAAGAAGACTCAAATTGGATGGAAGATGAATTCAATACCTACAAAAGAATCCAATATTGATTGTTGCACCAGATTCTTGAACATGGATGAAATAGAACCGCTAAGGGGCACATCAACCAAAGCTTAGTTGAGGCACATCTCTGAACCACTAAGTAGCGAAGCTCTCAAGATAAAATTACAATGAAAAAAAATATCGATAGTGATGTGATATAATTTTTTTATAGAATAATTAGGATTCATGGTCGAATTGAATCAACAAGTGGACCACTTCCCTTTCCCAATGCGTCCTCATAAATTGATTAGGAGATTTCCTTCTTTGTCTTCCTTGGTTTCCTGCCTTTCCAACTGACTTGCTTTTCCTCCTTTGGAAACTGCACTCTCTTGTTCGTGCTTTTGTTACTGAAATTCCTTTATCCTTTTTATCAATTGAGCCCTCTTTTATTCTAAAAATTTCCTACTTTTCTTACAGACAAGTTTTTCCCGCAGTTTCCCGATTTTTGCATGCTTTTTTGGCTGGATGCTTTTATGCAAGTTTTTGTCTCCTCTTTATTTTTTGGTTCCCAATATTCCCTTCCCACATCCTCTTCCTATGAACCCCACCTGGATCTTTATTCATTTAATTAATTTTAAAATTATCTTAATTTATGAAATCAATACTTTGGACTAAGTACAATTACTTAAGTAATTTCCTGCATACATAATTTAATACATTTAATGGGTTATTATTTTCCTATAGCCAAGGTATAAATTGGGATAGGAATTCTGCCCCATGGTAATCCATGAGGGGACATGACATAGATACATATATGTAGCATATAACTTATATACACAATTACAGGGCTGAACCCCCAAGGTGTCAAACCTAATATATATAATGGTAACAAAATATGACTTTAAGATTAAAAATATATAATACACCCAGGGTCAATCCCTCAGGTCCCCATTCCCTTAATAAAGACTTATTCAATAATAAACAATAAACAAAGAAGGCACCGAACCCTTCGTAATAAATTTATACACACTGTTATGACTGTAAACATAAATATGGGACATGTGTCAATGTTTGAGAAAATGTGAAGATACTTGAGATTTAAAGCATTTGATAAAGAAATCCAGTGCATGTAGATCTCATAAAACAATTGAAACACACAAATTAATCAATCCATAAGACAGATGATGTACCTTGGGAAAACCCTCCAAATCTAGAGGATGAAAAAACCAACAAATAATCATTTGAGAATGATATATAATGGTAGAGAATGATTTTACAACACTTACGTATTTATTGATAAGAGATATCTAAGCAACACTAGAGAATACATATTATACAGAATAATTTCACAGTCTTTCCAAGTCCATAAAACTCTAATAACAAGCTTATTCAGTCATACAATGAAGGTAGCAAATGGTTGCATGCCTTTTGGGCACTGTGAAAACTATACACACTATGTGCACGGTCCACACGTTATCTATTACACCTTCCTTGACTTGGTACCAAGTTGTAATCTCATTGTAAATTTTCCATCATTCCCCCAACCCGGGTTCAGCCACCATTTTCATCATTGTTTAAGGCCAAACCCAATTTACTTTTAGCTACAAATTAAGTCATTTCTCGTAAATAATTTATGACTGAAACACATGAATACTTTTACTAATTTTAATGAGCAACAATTAAAAAACACAGTCACACATAAAAAATAAAACTCAAATGTTTTTGGTCAAATGACCGAGGAAAAACCCCAACCTCTGGGGAAAACTTGTTCTAGAGAGAGAGAGTTTTATTTTCTGCAATAAAATCAAAGTACAATGAAAAATAGAGATAAACTTATCTCAACCACAATGCTCAACAAATTGACTGAATTCAGAAATTTTACAATCAAAATTTCTGCCAAAAAGCTGCCTTGAAAATCGTGCCAAATTGACTATACGAACTACCTCGATTTTTGTGCCCACTATTGTACTATATGGAATCTACGGACTACCTCTATTTTTGTTCCCACTGTACGATCTATATGGAGTGTACAATATTGTATAGACTATACAAAATTCTGTGCCAAGAATTTATTCTTCTTCTTCTTGAAAATCGTACCCAAGAAAAATACCTCAAAAAACATGCCCAAAATTTTCCTCCTAAAACCTGCTGTACGTAAATGTAATTTCTGTTGCTGTACGGTCTTGGGAAACACTCTCTCTACTCTTCTCTCTCTTCCTGCATTTTTTTCTCCTTCTATGCTCTCCAACTTTTTTGAAAAACAGAATGAGACTCTAAAACCAAGATCCACCACTCCAAGGTTGGAGATCTTGCGATATCTCAAATACTAGAAAATAAGTTGCTCATCACCCCTATGAATATGTATATCTCATCATTTACCTCCTAAAAAAAAATTGAATTGTTTTATTGATAGCAACCTTGTATGCTTTGGGGAATAGATGAACATTTTTCACTAGTGTAAATCTAGTGAACAAGATTAAAACAAGTTAATTTAAACTACACGAATACATAGGAAATTTAATGAGCATGAATGTATTTGCAGAATTGCTCGAATCATTTAGATTTTAGAATCAAATCTCTGTAAAATATGGTTATTATTATTTACTGTTAAATGACAGGTAGACACATAGATGGTATAGCCAATCTAACAATTTGAGGCAGTTTAACGTACACACACACACACATAAATGGTCATCTGTCACTTTTTATACTACTATATAATATATAATATATATTTTTAAGGTCACGGCCAAGCGAGACACCAATTGGTATATGAGACCGCTTTGTTTGTGGCACAAGGGACCCCCTCTGTGCAGTGACTTAACTGTTAAAGTCTACAGAGATGTCCATACGCTACCTCCTTTGGATTTGAACATGTGACCTCCAAGGAGAAAACACATTCTCTTAACCATTAGGCCCACTAATAAACCAGATGTCAGCAAATAAGTATACCAACATTTTGACTCGATTGTTTTCCATATAGAATCCATAATCCGTCCTACTAACATTGCACATGTCTTTAAAATAAATGAACAACAGTAGAACATTATAGAGTTTTATTAAGCCTAAGCGGTTTGGATAGAGATTGAGCTTTCAGATCTATCAGCAAAATGAAATAGAAGGTATCTATGGTTCCAAGGAATGAAAGAGTTATTTTTTAACTTATCCAGGGTTTCGAGAGACTTCTAACATAGGTTCTATTATCAATGATCTCCTTTTTCTTACGGGTCTATGCCTCTGTTGTGCCCCGCTGCACCTTGGCTTCCTTCCCTTCCCGCTCTCAGCAGTATTTTGCTTCCATGGTGGATTCCAATCAACCCAGGCCTGATCTCTCTGATCTGTCATAGGTTTACATCGACTCTCTAGCCCGCACTACAAGCCTCTTGGGGTTCAAATTATATTTCCAGGCATTCAAATTTCAAAGATCTGATGATTTGATATATTAGGTAAATACATGTTTGGGGCGTCGAAGAAGGTGATAAGGGAGTTGGAAAATGGCAAAAGAATTTTGGGTAGACAAAGTGTGTATCTTTTGCACCACAGGCAAGGCAAAGACAAGAAAATATTTCATTTTAGATTGTAAAGCCTTTAAGGACAGTAGGAACAGGTACGCAAATGTATTAAGGACAGGTACTCAAATGTCTTGATGAATAAATCTTGGGATGATTTATTTCATGAGGGGTCTCATCATCAAGTTGAACAGGAAAATGATTGAATTGTAAAAAACTGCATGCGAGATAGTCGGTCCCATAGGCTATTCTTAGCATAAAAATACAAGTTGGACACATACAAGATGCAGTGAATACCCTGTTAACTACTCTAACACTTCCAGTGAACGCGCCTTTAATATCAGCAAATGTGGTGAGTGAAGCATGCTCCTAGTGAGAAGAACCCTAACTGGAATTTTATTGCGTCGAATGGACACGGGTCTTTAGGGATGCATTACCTATGGAATCGGGTTAGGTAACTAGAACTAAAGTTTTAGTAGAAAAAATGTAAACAAACAAACTAAGCAGGAAATTAATTCAATACTCTATCCCAACCCATTTATCATGATTTCAGGTCTGCTTACCAATTAATAATTGGTGAGCTACTAGATTTATCATCCTTGAACAAGTAATTAGATACATCTGGCCACCGATTAGATATGAATTTGGTTATTGTAGATACGCGTCATTTAATTTTAACGTCAAAGCTTACAATGCTTCCTTCCAATGCAATGTTTGCAGGGGTAGGCGAGTCACGACTACTGTGGCGGGGACTTCTCAAGGTATAAGGAATAATTATTATGAGTTGTAAAGCTGTAAAGTTCGATATGACAACATAGAATTGGAATGCACAGTAAGAACCACTTTAGATTAGCTAATGTTTAAACTTATCATATAGTCGTATTCATAATTAACAAAATCATAATTCATTTATCATATAATCCATAAGTCAAAAAATTTCAGTAGCTAATAGTTTTACCTAGGTCAAACCTAGGTCTCGGTCATCTAGAACTAGATGCCTTCAATAGCATGTCTATATAAAGTTTTAAATACCAAATTAATAAATGGTCGGGTCATTCTTCATAGAACTCCCTCAAAGTCTAGTCATAATAATCTCCAAAGTCAAGGTAAAAGCAGGGTGTTACATACACCCCCACTTCAAGAAACTTCATCCTAAAGTTCTAGAATAAGTACATATATTGTTTTTATATTTCCAATGCATCCTATTAGGTTGCAGTATTGGGACTATATCCATCCTTGATATTAGATCCTCATACATGAGTACTACCATGCCAATTTACCCAAGGAAGCTAAACATTATACTTTTGTATCAAATCGTCACATCTATTTATTGTATAGAATGATCTCATTTCAATTAATTTGCCGATATCTAAGTACGGAATTACAAATAGTTATTTTTCCTCGAACTTCTCCCAAAAATTTGGAGCTAGCTTCTTCTCTTACCATTCTATCGCAACCCCATCCACACTTCAGTTAAAATTAAAAAATTGGTAGTAAAATTAACCAGAACTTACCCATGTCCAACAGACCCCCAACACTCGCATGTGCCTTGTCTTCACCCACTTGAGACTAAATTCGTCGGTGTGTTCAACTTCGACTGAATTTCCTAGTAGACTTTCTTCACTTCCTCAACTTGTCGTTGAACATCGTCTTTAAGCTTGACGACTTATTCCACAAGTTTAGAACTAACATGTTCCTAGCTTCAGACCCCGATTTAGTTAGTTTAGAACTAACTAACTGATACTAAAATTAACCAGAACTTACCTAGGTCCAACAAACCCCCAACAGTCACATGTAGCTTCTCTCGACTCACTTCAGAATGAAATTATCGGTGTGTTCAAATTACTGAAAATCCTGGTAGAATTTTTTCACTTCCTCAACCTATTACTGAAAATATTCTTTAAGCTTTGTGAATTCTTCCACAAGTTTAGAACTAATATGTTTCGAGCTTTGCATCTCAATAACAACCAAATCTTGCTTAACTTCCTCATGAATTGGACCAATGGTCACAATCACTTGCTCTACATTCATTTGTAACTCTACAACATGATCTATACATCATTTTTGTTGCATCTGGAGTTTATTAACCTACTGCTGTAGTATTTTATGCTCAATATCCTTACTCATCTTTTCAATTGGTGGTAGAGTCCTTAACAAACTTCGTAGAGCATCCAAACTTCGTGTTGTTGCACTAAGGTTTTCAGTAATGTACTGCATCTTGACATATTCCAACAAGGCTCCTAAGCTTGGGATACCTCCTCATACTCTTGTGCACAGTATGCCTCGGCTTCCTTAATGCTTTGGGAATCCCCTTGAATCTGAGTATGTAATCGTTCCATTACATCAGGTAGGGTACTAGGAACTAACCTAGCCTCTAGCTCAACAATTTTTTGTCGAAAATTAGTAATGTCGTCCCTAACTTGATTACTTTGGGCTCGAGGAACATTTTTGGTATGACCCCCACTTCTAGACCTTTGTGAAAAGTGACTTCAATAACACTCTATAGTCATTGAATTTCTTTTCATGGTTCCTCTTGTTGCTTGGTACTTCCCTCTAATTTGGTCTCCATAATGGTCACTTGGCTCTCAGATTATTTTAGCTGCTCATAGAATATGTGTTCACACACTTTGATTTCCTCAATAGGCTCATGTAAAATGTTGTGTGAGATATAAATCAACAAAAAATACATATCCAAGTTAACATAAGGAAATCTACACACTACAACACTCATTTCGGCATTACACAAGTCAAGTGCTTGGGTCGTTACCTAGACCTTACACTCTTTCTTTATTGTGCTGACCTCAATAGGTCAGTCATCAAACGAGCCATATTATTTTTTTGTCGATTCCTTCCTACTACCACGACCCTAATGTCTTTAAATGCCTTGCAGAAAACTTGCAGCAGGTCAGTGACACCCTTGAACAACTAAGGGTTCCCCTCATTAACTTTCTAGTGAGTCTTTAACAACCTTTTGTTTCTTTTATTATTTCTTATACAACTCTGTTGCTTTACGTTTATACCCCAATTTAGGATCTTTTGTAGTGGAACTTGACTTTTGGTCACTATCATGGTGCAAGCAAGGTGGGTTTTCTTCATCGTGAGGCCCACCAAGCTAGATCCCATAAATACCTTCATGTCCTGGATCAAATTCGACATAAAATTGGTCATCTATGATAGGTTGCTTCCACTCCTATGGCCATTCTCAAACAATAACATTGATAACCTCCATTGCCATCCTAAACTCCATAACACATATTTGATTAAATTTTGAAATATTCTATTACAAGTACTTCATCCACATTGAGTTTTTTTGTAAATCTCTAAATACATATTCTATTAAATCTAGAAAAATCAACTCAAAGAACTATTCCATTAAATTTGGAATAATTAATTCAATGAAGTATTTTCTCAATTAATATTTTTTTATTTATTTCAAGTAAAACTTTAGTATTCAACCATTCAAAAGGGAATATTACATCTCAAATAGAACTAGTATAAGAAATATTACATCTCAATTAGAACTAGATGAGTTTGACATAAATCTTGATGAGTCTATGAATATTAATAATTTTGTAGATGTTAAAATCTTCGAGACAATGAGATATATTATGTGGGAATAATCCAAATTGAATGAAATTGCACACATAATTTTATACTATAATACTCTAATACATGCTCTATACTATATTTGAGGTGACCAAAGTAATAAAGAGATTTATATTATAAAACACCATGTTTGATCATTGCTTTCATGAAGAGGAGAAAATGACAAGAATTTTGAATATATTGAATTAGAGATAGATGTTGAAACACATTTTTAATGAATTTTAGTCAAACTTTGTATGTCCTCATGTTCTTTGATTACTAATGATTCAAAGTAACTACAAATAAGTTATTTAAGATATATATTTTCAAGATTAAGTATGTATCCAAAGTCACTCATCTATGACAAATGATTCTCCCATTTACCATGATTAATCGAGGAAACTATTTCTTCAATTATAATTTTATCATTACTTATTCTAAAACTTTAGTAGTCAAACATTCAAAAGAAAACATTGTCTCAATTAGAAGTAGAACATGGGTACTGGCCATAAATAATGATGTATGTATGAATATCCATAATTTATTAAATGTTAAGAACGTTGAGACATTGAGATATATTAAAAAGAAATAATCCAAAAAAATTGCAAAAAACTTAATTTTGACATGCTATGTTGCAAGAGGTTTTCTATCTAATATATTCGAGGAAACCAAAAAAAGTGAAGTCATTCATGTATGACCCATATTCTCCCAAATTTAACATGAATATTCTACTTCACACGGATTATCAAGAAATTCTAAAAATTTAAAAAACAAAATGCATCATAGTAGTTTATATGTAGTTTTATTTCAAAATGTATTTATCACATTTATGCACTCATATTCATGCATATAACTAACTAAAATACAATTAAATAACTTTGTGGCTTGTTGACAAATATGGTATGATTTCAATTTATTTTAAAAATATGAATTTATAAAAATTTATCATTAGACAATGAATTCAAATGCCTTTATAGTTCGAAAAATTTAAAAACTTAACCCATCTATGTATTTCCTCTAATGATATTGAACAATCCGCTTAAAACTGATTATGAATTAAATTATTTTTAAGTAATACAAATTTATTTGAAATGCAATTTTATTTTAACATTACATCCCTCATTTATAGATTCATATTAATGCATATTATAGGCAATTCAAATTCATTATGCCATATTATTTTAAAATATGTTATACTTATGATTATAAATAGTAATTGATTTAAGTATACAATTTTATGGAAAGTTTTCGAATGAGAAACCAAATATATTAAATAGTTCAAAAAGTTCAATTGAATCAGCTATGATCCATTTCGTATTAATTTAACATGAATAGTCCACTTAGCATTTACTTTCAATTAAATGATTCTAATTTTTTTGGTAAGAATTGCATCATTTTTTCAAAATTTAAATTTCACTTTTATACACGAGTATTAATGCATATTATAAGTAATTAAAAATCAACAAATAGCATGTGTTATTTTTTATTCACCATGCAATGTTATTAGAAGGAAAGATAACCCGAGTTAGATTTCCTTATCAGTGTAATGTATATGATGACAATGTGGTTTTGTTAGATGGAAAGCTAACGTTTGTAAGTTAGCATGCATTGGCTTTCGTTCACCCTGCAATGTTGTTATAAGGAAAGATAACTCGAGTTAGATTTCCTTCATGGTGCTATGTATTTGATGACAATCTAGATATGTTAGATGAAAAACTAACATATGAAAGCTAACTCGTGATGCAATGTAATTATGTTTGTGTTAGATGGAAAGTTAGGAAAGCTAGCATCTCTACCTTTTAGCTTTCCTACAGTCAAAGTTACAAGAATATAATCTAGAGGTGGCTTTCATTCAGTGTGCAATGTTCTTGAATTTTTTTGTTTATTTTCAGAAACAATGGAGTCTAATGCCATATAATTTCAAATAAATCAAGTAAAATGAAAATTTATTTACAACAAAATTTTATTCCAAAATCACATCTGTCATTTATAAATTCATATGAATACATATTATAGGCAACTAAAAATCATTAAGTCAATGATTATGATCACGGTTACAAAAATTAATTTATTGAAGTATATAAATATAGGAGAAGTTTTGGATTGAGAAATCAAATATCTTAAATAGTTCAAAAGGTTTAACTAAATCACCTATGACCCATTTCGTATTAATTTAACATGAATAGACCACTTAGCATTTATTATCAAGTAAATGATTCTAATCTTTTTGGTAAGAATTGCATCATTATTTTAAACTTTAAATTTCATTTTATACACAAGTAGTAATGCACATAAGTAAATAAATATGAAAGCCAATGCAAAATCAATTTTAAACAACAACAAAAATATATATTAATATAACTATAAATTCCCATATATTTCAAAAAATATATAAACACTAAAAAGTATGTCCAAGTTTTATTGAAAAATCAGAATGCTTTTTGTGATCAAATTTCTGAAAAAAAATCATCATCTATTACAATGAAGTTGATGTTCTATTGAACATTCTAATCTACTCAAGTTTCCCTTTGATACGATGAAGTGTCTTAAGAAAGGGTAATAAAACTTGCATAAGCCAAGTATCATGCTCTTCTCCTGTATAGGCCTTTATCAAGATATGGTTTGACCGATATCCAACAAATTGAGAAGTAGGACTTGATGTATCTATTAGAAATACATTTGATTCTCCATATTTATCTCCATACTGGGACCACATGTCGCTCAACCTTTTCTCATAATATTGTATTGTACCCCCTGCTTTGAATTTTTTTTGCAAATGACAATGGGACCTATCCCATGTGAATTCAAAGTCTCTTATATCAATATCTGATTTTTCAAGTACATGTTGAATGTACTTATATGTGCCATTTAATGTCCATATTGCAACATCATAGTTCTTTAAGAAGTATTTTAATAATTCTGACTGAAAAGGCCTTAAAAAATAGGACTTGTCACCAAATTCCCAATCTGGTATTCTTTGAGTAGGACAGTTTGGTTCATCTCTAGTATATGACACGATGAACACTCCTTCCATTTTAAAGATCAACAACATCTTTCGAATGATATTAATTCCCATATGTGCTGCAACCACAAACATCATTGACATTAACATAGATTCATTTCATTACTTAAAGACATCAAAACATAATATTTAAAATTAGATTAAAAATTCTTGTAATTCCTATCTATTGTCAATTTTTTCCATTATTATACAAAGGAAATCATATAAGGAGTTAAATGGAAACTAAAAAATATAATTATAGTAGCCTCATTCTATTGATTGAACTAATGCTATGATAACATATACATTAATCAAATACTTTTATTCTACTTTATTTTTGTTATTAATAATAGTTCCTAAAGTTGCAATGGGAAAATATAATTACAGTGA
>LPNX010291799.1:249806-276602 GCA_001517045.1 Pseudotsuga menziesii
AAAATTTGCGCATTAAGATTATTTCCATGGTAATCCATAGCCATGTAAAGTCAACTGGTTAAGTGTCAAGTCAACACACACATCAATCAAAGCCACTAAGGGAGAGCTTTCTTCATGCACTACGCGTCAAGTGGACCTATACTCCATACACCAAGGAAATGCTTCATTTATATTGTGTATGTGGGATAATCTTCCATAGGGTGTTAAATTAAGTGTTTGAAAACACCAAAACGAAATGAACACGAAATGAACACCAAAACGAAATGAACACCAAAACGAAATTAAGTGTTAAATTAAGTGCCCGGCATCGAGGGAATGAACACGAAATGAACACCAAAACGAAATTAAGTGTTAAATTAAGTGCCCGGCTCGATGCCCTCGATGCCCGGCATCGAGGGCCGCCGTGAGGGCCGCCCTTTGGCGCCCAAGCGGCGGAGGTCCCGGGCATAAACAAAAAAAGAGCTATGGATTACCATGGAAATAATCTTAACCGGTTGACTTTACATGGCTATGGATTACCATGGAAATAATCTTAATGCGCAAAGTTTAGGCATAAATCCATTTAATTTAATTTTTCCATCCTTTAAAAACTATAAACTGAATGGACGAGACTTATAACGTGGTTTATGAACAAGACTTTATGAAAAAAGCAAACTTTTTAAAATTCTCTTGTCGAACTTTAAAATTATTATTTAATAATAATTTTAAAAGATTTGGGTTATGCCATAAAACATCATGACATTAAACGTAAATATGGACCTCGACTAGGATATGGGGCTTAAAGCTTAACGTTTAATTTATCAAACTTTAAATATGATAAATGTTTTAATTTTAAATATAAACTAATTAAAACAATTAAAATCTTCAAAATATTTGTATTTATATAACTAATTAGACTTTTTGGGTATATGAATTTAAAATAGTAAGGTGAACAATGAATGACTAAGAGATTTGTGAATGTCAAAAGGTGATAACTAACCACAAGAATTCAAGCCTTAAGGTGAAAAGAGAAAACCAGTCTTACGGGGACATTAATGGTTTTCGAACCAGGGTCTCTTTACATGTGCGTTGACGAAATATGAAAATTTTGACGGGGCGAATTCTGGTACCAACACTATTGTTTCAATTTCAATTAAAGTAAGATCATCAAATCTGTCTATTGTTCTTGTATGGTCTAATATATTATCTCATTATGAATCACATCATAATTTCTTTGTTTCTATATGGTTATAATGGTGAAATTATTAGAGAAATTTGTTTTTTCTTTAATATGCAATTTTCCAGAAAGTTGTAATTTATCTCTTCAAGAATTTTTCTTTTTTTCCAATTTAAGGTTGATTTTAAAGTTTTGTTAAACAACAATATGGGATGTTTAGTCCATGGCTCTATTTTTAACCCTTAAAAAAAAACGTGTATACTGGTATCAACACTTTTCTATTTGGGGGGTTTTTTTGGTGTTTTTTTTGCAAAAATCATCGTTTTTATGGGTAGAGTTCTCGTTCATAGTATATAGTTCTCGTTTCATAGTATAAGTGGTTCTAACTACATGGCACGATAAGTGAAAGTTAATGTGTGTTACCTTCATAAGGTAGTTTTCTATCTAAGAAGATGGCACAATGAATAAAAGCTTATGTGTGTTGGCTCATTTCACCATTATGAAAATCTAGCTGGGGTTAGCTTTCCTTTTAACTACATAGCATGATGAGTAAAAGATTATGTGTGTTAGCTCATTACACCTAGATGGAAATCTATCTGGAGTTAGTTTCCTACTAACATGACATGATGAGTGAAATATAATGTGAGTTAGCTTTTGTAAGATAGTTTTCCATCTAAAAAAACTACATCGTCATCAATCACATTGCACCATGATGGAAATCTTTCTAGAGTTAGCTTTAATATTTAAATCATTGCACTGTGAGTGAAATATAATGTGTGTAAGCCTTCATTGGGTATTTTTCCATCTACCACGACCACATTGTCATCAATCACAATGTACGATGATGGAAATCTAGTTGGAGTTAACTTTTCTTCTAACTACATTGGACAATGAGTGAAATCTAATGTGCGTTAGCTTTCATAAGGTACTTTTCCATCTAACACAACCACATAGTCAACGATCACATTGCACCATGATGAAAATCTAGCTAGAGTTAGATTTCATCCTTAAATCATTGCACGGTAAGTGACATCTAATGTGTGTTAGTATTCATAATGTAGTTTTACATCTAGCATAACCATATTGTCATCAATCACAATGCACCATGATGAAAATCAAGCTTGAGTTAGCTTTTATTCTTAAAACATTGCACAATGAGTAAAACTAATGTATGCTAGCTTTCATAGGGTAGTTTTCCATCTAACACGGCCACATTGTTATCAAATACATTACATCGTGATGAAAATCTAGCTTGAGTTAGCTTTCCTTCTAACAACATGGCCGCTATAAGGGAAATCTTGTGTGTGTTAGCTCATTACACCATGATGGAAATCTAGCTGGAGTTAGCTTTTATTTTAACAACATGGCATGATTAGTGAAAACTAATGTGTGTCCACTTTCATAAGGGATTTTTCTATGTAATAAAACCACATTTTCATCAAGGACATTGCATCGTTTCAAAAATCTAGCTGTATTTACATTTCCAAAAAAACCACATCGTCATCAATCACATTGCAACATCATGGAAATCTAGCTGGAGTTAGCTTTAATATTTAAATCATTGCACTGTGAGTGATATCTAACGTGTGTAAGCCTTCCTCGGGTATTTTTCATCTAACACGACCACATTGTCATCAATCACAATGTACCATGATGGAAATCTAGCTGAAGTTAACTTTTCTTCTAACTACATGGGACAATGAGTGAAATCTAATGTGCATTAGCTTTCATAAGGTAGTTTTTCATCTAACACAACCACATCGTCATCGATCACATTGCACCGTGATGGAAATCTAGCTAGAGTTAGATTTCATCCTTAAATCATTGCACAGTAAGTGATATCTAATGTGTGTTAGTATTCATAATGTAGTTTTACATCTGGCACAACCATATTGTTATCAATCACAATGCACCATGATGAAAATCTAGCTTGAGTTAGCTTTCATTCTTAAAACATTGCACAATGAGTAAAGCTAATGTATGCTAGCTTTCATAAGGTAGTTTTCCATCTAACATGGCCACATTGTTATCAAATACATTACACCGTGATGGAAATCTAGCTTGAGTTAGCTTTCCTTCTAACAACATGGCACTATAATGGAAAGCTTATGTGTGTTAGCTCATTACACCATTATGAAAATCTAGCTGGAGTTAGCTTTTATTTTAACAACATGGCATGATTAGTGAAAACTAATGTGTGTTTGCTTTCATAAGGGAGTTTTCTATGTAATAAAACCACATTGTCATCAAGGACATTGCGTCGTTTTGGAAATCTAGCTGGAGTTAGACTTCCAAAAAAACCACATCATCATCAATCACATTGCACCGTGATGGAAATCTAGCTGGAGTTAGCTTTAATATTTAAATCATTGTATGGTGAGTGAAATCTAATGTGTGTAAGCCTTCATCAGGTATTTTTCCATCTAGCATGACCACATTCTCATCAATCACAATGTACCATGATGGAAATCTAGCTGGATTTAACTTTTCTTCTAACTACATTGGACAATGAGTGAAATATAATGTGCATTAGCTTTGATAAGGTACTTTTCCATCTAACACAACCACATCGTCAACGATCACATTGCATCGTGATGGAAATCTAGCTAGAGTTAGATTTCATCCTTCAATCATTGCACGGTAATTGACATCTAATGTATGTTAGTATTCATAATATTGTTTTACATTTGGCACAACCATATTGTCATCAATCACAATGCACCATGATGAAAATCTAGCTTGAGTTAGCTTTCGTTCTTAAAACATTGCACAATGAGTAAAACTAATGTATGGTAGCTTTCATAAGGTAGTTTTCTATCTAACACGGTCACATTGTTATCAAATACATTACACCATGATGAAAATCTAGCTTGAGTTAGCTTTCCTTCTAACAACATGGAACTATAAGGGAAAGATTATGTGTGTTAGCTCATTACACCATGATGAAAATCTAGCTGGAGTTAGCTTTTATTTTAACAACATGGCACGATTAGTGAAACCTAATGTGTGTTCGCTTTCATAAGGGAGTTTTCTATGTAATAAAACCACATTATCATCAAGGACATTGCGTCGTTTTGGAAATCTAGCTGGAGTTAGATTTCATCATTAAATGGTTGCATGGTGAGGGAAATCTAATGTGTAAGCTTTCATAGTGTAGTTTTTCGTCTAGCACAATCACATTGTCATCAATCACAATGCACCATGATGGAAATCTAGCTGGAGTTAGCTTTCATTCTTCAAACATTGCACACTGAGTAAACGTAATGTCTGTTAGCTTTTATAAGGTAGTTTCCATCTAAGACGGCCACATTGTCATCAAATACAGTACACCATGATGGAAATATAGCTAGAGTTAGCTTTCCTTCTAACAACATGGCACTATAAGGGAAATCTTATGTGTGTTAGCTCATTACACCATGATAGAAATCTAGCTGGAGTTAGATTTCATTTGAACAAGAGGGCACAATGAGTGAAAACTAATGTGTGTTATCTATCATAAGGTAGTTTTTGATGTAACACAACCACATTGTCATCAATCACATTGCACCGTGTTAGAAATCTAGCTGGAGTTAGCTTTCATCCTTAAATTGTTGCATGGTGAGTGAAATCTAATGTGTGTAAGCTTCCATAGTGTATGTTTTCATCTAGCACAACCACATTATCATCAATCACAATGCACCATGATGGAAATCTAGCTGGAGTTAGCTTTCATTCTTAAAACATTGCACGGTGAGTAAAGCTAATGTCTATTAGCCTTCATAATGTAGTTTTTCATCTAACACAACCACATTGTCATCAAATAGATTACACCATGAAGAAAATCTAGTTGGAGTTATCTTTCCTTCTAACAACATGGCACTATAAATAAAAGCTTATGTGTGTTAGCTCATTACACCATGATGAAAATCTAGATGGAGTTAGCTTTATTTTAACAACATGGCATGATAAGTGAAATCTAATGTGTATTAGCTTTCATAAGGTAGTTTTCCATCTAACACAACCACATTGTCACATTGCACCATGATGGTAATCTAGCTGGAGTTATCTTTCAACATTAAATCTTTACACGGTGAGTCAAATCTAATGTGTGTTAACTTTCATAATGTAGTTTTCTATATAACACAACCACACTGTCATTAATCAAAATGCACCATTTTGGAAATCTAGCTAGAGTTAGCTTTCATTCTTAAAACGTTGCATGGTGAGTAATAACTAATATGTGTTAGCTTTTGTAAGGTAGTTTTCTATTTAACACAACCACAATGCCATCAAATACATTACACCATGATGCAAATCTAGCTGGAGTTAGCTTTCCTTCTAACAACATGGCACAATGAGTGAAAGATAATGTGTTTTAGTTTTCATAATGTGGTTTTCCATCTAACACAACACATTGTCATTGATCACATTGCACAGTGATGGAAATCAAACTGGAGTTAGCTTTCGTCCTTAAATCATTGCACGATGAGTGAAATATAGTGTGTGTTAGATTTTATAATGTAGCTTTTCATCTAGCACAACCACATTGCCATCAATCACAATGCACAATGAAGGAAATCTAGCTAGAGTTAGTTTTTGTTCTTAAAACATTGCGGGGTCAGTAAAGCTAATGTATGTTATCTTTCATAAGGTAGTTTTCCATCTAACACAACCACATTGTTATCAAATACATTACACCATGACATAAATCTAGCTGGAGTTATATTTCATTCCTTTCTAGGAGAGTACATTGTGTCATCTACTATTACAGCCCATTTGGATATGATTGCCTTCCTCATTGTGGTGGTAAGAGGAAATTCAATAATGTAAAGGATTACTCTTTGTGCATTATATTGACTTATAAAGCTAAGCCTTTTGAAACAACAACAAAAAAGTATTTACTAGTTTCATCCAACCTCCCCTCCAAGCATATAGGACATTTCCAAATTGAAATATTCATCTCTATGAGAAGAACTAGAAAACCTACTCGTTATCTTTATAATTTTATTTCCTGAAGTTACATATACTGAACAAAAGGAGACCCAAGCTCCAAAACTTCTCATAAAATTCCATATTGTGCACCTTTATTAAGTTAAATTCCATAGATATATGGAGCAAACGCTTTTTTGGATTCCACTTGTGGAATGATTCAAGGATTCAACTTGACTGAAGGATCCAAATGCTACTACAACAATTGATTCACAATCTACCATGCAAACCTATCCAAACTTACCATGAGTGCCCCACGCAGGTTGAACAATACTCTAAAGAAGGCATGAATGGTCACACAGGTAAATCACCCCCTATAGGGCTTTCGTTTCATAAACATGAATCCCTAACACACATCAAACCTTGATTTTTTAAGGATTTTATGACTATTGTTTATACTTTTGTCACCTTTTCTAATGCAAAAGGCTATATCAAATTTTTATATTGTTATTCTAGGGCACACAATGCACTCAAAACCCCTCCAAAGAGTTTGTAAATGAGAATTGAGTTCTCTTACCATCCTTGCTCATGCCCAAAATTGGAGCTTTAACCATCAAAATTGGACTAGAACTTACCAAAGCTAGTTTAATGTTGTTATTCATCACCTTTTAAGATTGAAACATGCCCAAAAATGTATTTCAACCCTTAGATTCATCCCATATTCAAAGGTTATGTCTTGTTACTGCTAATTTATAGTCGAAAATGATCCCCACAAGACAATTGTGAAATCTTTCCTAAAGGCTTCCTGGCCAACTCAGCAGTAACCCCCAAGTAAGTATCTTCAACTTTGTCCAATACATATGTCTCCTTCTCAGCACTGCAGGTTATGGTTTCTTGCAGAGTTAAAATCGAACTCAGACTATATATATGTGTAACTTTTCATTTCAATGGGTTATCCTGAGCACTCATTACCTGCGTAAAAACTTATATAAAACCCAAAGAATCCATGTTTTTTTTGTTGGGGAGGACGTACATATTTCGAAACCTTCTCATTTTAGGGTTACAGGCCAGGAGGAAGAGGTTGCAGAACAAAAAGAAAGTTTCCCTTTGATGGGTAGGAATGCCCTTGGACCCTTTCCCCCACTTCCATAACTGACTAGTAAGGCTCTGGATCCATAGCTACTCACTTGGATGCTTGGATTGGCTTATATCCTTGGTTACTCAGCTTGGTTACCACCCTATACTCCCTAAATAAAAACAACCCGTTTAACCCGTTTGCAACTTATTCCAAAATATCAAATTTTCAACATCTTGGCACTTCAAGATATCAAAGTTTTGTGTTTTCTTCTTTGAGAAAGCACCATTTTACTTCATTGTCTCCTATTCACCATCCTTAAGTGTCTTTCTCTCTTTCATGAAAATGAATAGATAAAGCATAATGAATCTGATAACTGCCAACTTTTTTTTACCATCCACCAGTTGATAAAACCCTAATCTTTGGCACTTATAAATCATCTTCTTGCACTTCTTGTCAGCAATTAAAATTTGATTATTACTGAAGGAAAACATTGAACTGTGGGCTATGCTTCATTAGCCAACTAACAGAAAATAATTTTTTCTGTGAACTAGGGACATCGTCATAAATAACAACCTCTTACCTCTAATCTGAACTTTTCCACTTCTCAACTCTGCATTTTCTCCACCACTCGAATACAGAATTAGAGTTGGATTTGTCCTCAAAAAAATCAATATACCAATATTTCTTATTAGTAAAATGTTGTGAGAAACTTGAATTGAGGATAACACTCCTAATCTCCAGCACCTGGCCTAGGCTGAATTGACAGCTAATCAGCCAGCTGTTGGAACGACCTTTTAGTTATTACACAACTGTTGATGAAGTCCAGTTGTTTGAAAAACTCACATCTTATCCTTTTATTTAAAATTACATGCTTATTTTGTGATAAAATTTTGGTGACAATTGGCATGCTTCTTTAATGATTGCGGGTGTGCCAATGGGATGTTGGTTAGCGTCTCTTGATACAATTTCTCATGTCAATAGCTCTCCTGGATTTACCCAACCAAGTGTTCCTACTTGTCATTTTTCAATATTTCCAACCAAGAAATTTAAAGTATTCTTGTATGATATATGTTTTCTCCTCAAGATATTTTACTCTTTAGGTCCATCTTTTGGAGGCATTTGTATTAGATCACTATGGATCATAATTCCAGTCGATAGTAGAAGTTTATGCCCACACTCCTCAGAGATCATAATTCTAAATGTTCCCTCTTATCTGGCAACCTCTGTTTTCCCATAACACATTGTTCATGGAGTCATCCAATGCCTTAAAGGAATAGCAATTTTTAAAATTTAATTAGCAATCTATTTTGGGAGATTTTTTCTCATATTCCTCCTATTTGTAGCATTTAATATCCAATATCAATTGTTTTTTAGGTACCTTATCAGCGAGGGGGACTTGTTAAACAATTTTTAATCCTTGGTGATGGGCCAGTGTTTGAACCTGCGATAATATCATGAATTCAACGTACATGAGCTCAAGTGTCCTTACCTATACATTACCCATCTGTTGGACTACCTTTCCAGGGTTGCAGCAACTGCTAGCTTCCTGAGACTCATGAAGAGTTGAAATTTGGTCCAAAGGGCACAACATTGGATTCCCACACAGATACTTGGACTATTAAACTAACTTCTAACACTAATACTTTGTCAGGAATATATTCAACTTATAAACCTCCACAATCCGGTGTGCCTGTGGCTTTCAACAGTCCTCACAAACTAAATTCCAACTCAGCAATACCAACAGGATCATATGGCCACTCAATTAATTTACATCAGCAGCCAAACACGTCATTTTTAGTGGTAGTTGTATCATCATCAAATGCTACTTCTGTGAGGTCTAATCTTGTGCATACATCTTTAGGTCAAAATTTGCCAACTATGGCATAGTCTTGTGGAACATTGGATCTATCAAACCTTTCACTTGGGCTGAAGAAACTAGCCTCATTTCATTGGAGGCTCTGCAAATGAAATAGTAATGCTAGTAGGTCATTATTTTTAAGACCGATTTTGATTGTATGGTCCCTATCTTGCTTGTTGGAGGTGTGCCTGCCAGTGCCTTAGAAGTGGTATTCTCCTTATCTTTCATTTTCTATCCTCACATGTGCCCAAAACATGTCAGGTGTTTTAGGACACATTAAAACTCATGTCCAACATTTGCCAGATCATGTCACATGCCCAACCCGTTGGACACGGACATGGAGGCCTATATGGCTGTGTCTTGTTTCATAGCTTTTTATCCATTTCAAATAAAATTGTATCTTGCTGGAGCCGACCAATCATCTTAGATTTCTACCTCTAGAATTAAATGAAACACAATTGAACCCCTTGAAAGGAACCTAACCGACTCATATAAATTACTTAACAATAATGTCCTAAATTCAAATAATATTTTTTAGTACCTTGTAGCCTGATTTGGAAAGAAAGAGACATGAAAAATAAAAGACGTGACCTGCAACTAGGATTTATGTATGTTGTGGTTTCCAGAATATCCATAATAGGGTGTTGTATTCATTTGGAGATTTTTTTTGGCTCCTGTAGAATCTTTGTTTTTGCTTTCAATAGTCCTCACAAACTAAATTCCAACTCAGCAATACCAGCAGGATCATATGGCCACTCAATTAATTTACATCAGTAGCCAAACACATCAGTTTTAGTGGCAGGTGTATCATCACCAAATGCTACTTCTGTGAGGTCTGATCTTGTGCATACATCTTTAGGTCAAAATTTTCCAACTATGGCACAGTCTGGTGGAACATTGGATCTATCAAACCTTTCACTCGGGCTAAAGAAACTAGCCTCATTTCATCGGAGGCTCTGCAAATGAAATCTTCTTGTTCAACATCATCTGCTACTGAGAGAATTTATGGTTCAACTCCTTTAGCTATTTTAGTGGCTGCCAGCGGAGACATATTTGGTTCACAATTCACTACTGTGACTGAACTATCAGCTACAAAGAAGTCTGATGCTGCAGTTAAGAATTTTCCAATGAACATGCACAACCCAGAAACAATTGTTTCTAATGAAAATATTATTTTAACTTATGTTTTTTCCCCCGGCCTGGAAAAAAATAACTCCCCCTCACACACATAAAAGTAGATCCCCTCACAAAAGCATAAGCAATCCTAACCTTCAATCTTTTAAGCTAAGAGGTCTAAAAATACTGCACTGCCAGCTTCGCATCATCAGTATTTGGATTGGATCCCTCTTGGCTGAATATGTCACTACTCAAGATGGATTTATGCTACTTTTATGCCATGAAAAGTAGATCTATGAGTGCCCTAGCTGATATAAAAGGATGTTTGACCAGTGATGTCTGACTCGTGGTAGACTCCTGAATCCCTCCTGTTCTACATGAGTCTCCACTGAGAAGAGTACTCGGCTCAGACTTGCCTAGAGAGTTGGGACTTGGAAGCTTGGCCAAACACACAAATCTCTCCCTGATAATAACAATCCAAATCCAGAACACAAAAGTGGAACCGAGCGTGGAAATGTGGTGGTTAAAACATATTTTAAAAGGAAAAAATGGAAGCAAAAACCTTAAATTCAATGTTTAATATAAACACTCTCCCATTTCACTGTCTTATTCATTGTAAACATGACTGTGTGGAGCATTTTTATTCACAAGTGTGTTTGTCAGTCTGTTAAAGAGGATGAGTTCACATTGTACTGTTTTATTGGCTGTGTTTTTGCCATGTGAAGGACTCAAGGAGGCTGCATTGTCGCTGTGTGAAGGAGGTATGTTCACAGTCCAAGTATATGCTTCTAATATTCTTTTCTATATCATACTTCCATATTTTATTATATTTTTATGAATCTGCTAGACTATGAAAGGTTCAGTTTTAATATTTTTAATCAATCTGCTAGACTATGAAAGGTTCAGTTTTAAGATTTTTAATCAATCTGCTAGATTATGCCATACATTTATAAGGGCATGATAATCATCTAATTCTGTCATACATTTATCAGAAAATTCCAATCATTTGATTCTTCCATAATTCTACCAATCTTGATTCTTATCCATGGTGCCTAAGTCCAAACCTAATAGGACTCTTGATCAAGCATGGGAACATTGTCTCCATGTGGATCAAAGCAAGTCAAGTGACAAGATGCAAGTAAATCCCTAACTTTCCTTGATTAAGGTGCACAATAACAACATCAAATAAGAAAATTAAAATATCTTACCAACATCCACTAAGAAAGGAGAAAGAGAAACCTTAGATCCTTAGGTGTGACTCATGAGTTATAACAACCATTATTTGGATCAACCTTGAGAGATAGAAAAAACATAAACATTCATCACAGACTGTTTTTACCTGCAAAATAAGTTGCTTGCTAATATTGTACACCCATCAACATAGTAATCAACACTTTCTGTCACTTCTCCTAGTATATCAGCAGTCTCTAGGACCTGCACAAACAACAAGAGTATAAGTTCTAGGCAATGAAATGAAAGTAAGCCACATATGAAATATATATAATGATAGCTTCCAAACAATGAAAACTGATTATATGTTAATGCACAATTTTTTCCATTGGCATTCATGTGCTTATTTTTCGATGTCAAGAAACCCAGTTGCTTGGTCCTAGAAAACATAACTATTTCTCTTAAAACACATGTAGGAAACCTTAGAAACATGTGAAAAAATTTCTTTAAGAGAAGTGTTTTTAAGTGGTGGACTGAGGAATGATAGCATGAATGGAACTTGGTAGGCACTACAATATAGGATGCTGAAAGGACCACTAGTACAAAAGCGCGGATTTTTCCATGGAGGTTTTCCACATTTCTTACTTTCTGGTGTAAAATCCGATGTAACAGGAACAAGGCGTCGCTGTATCCATGCCTAGCCATTGCTGTATCCACGCTTGGACTCTTAGACTTCGTTGTATCCACGCCTAAACTCTTGGACGTCACTGTATCCATGCATGACTGTCTCTATAGCGACGACATCGTCTCTTGTTGACTTTTTACAATGGTCAAGTTGACCTAGGGCACAAAAGTCAATGTTTTCCGTCGCTATAGTGACGTCTAAGAAATCTATAAAAACGAAGACCTTAACGAGATTTTCTTCACACTTGCCATTGTTGCAGCACTGTTTTAAGGGATTGGCCAACTCCTTAGTATCGAAGGCATTAGCATCATGGGTAACCCTCCATAGGGGATTGGCTTGCTTTAAGGGCCCCTTGTAACGTCTTTTGTTCCCCTTGTTGTATTTCCCTTCTATCCTTGTTTTGGGCTATGTATATATTGGACTTCATCCCCCTCCTAGATATTGTATTATCCTCTTGGCTATCCAAACTTATCCCACCTATAGTCCTCGCTTCTATCAAATTGAAGACAACTTGTTTAGACATCAAAGGGTATATAGAATATTCATAAGGTTTTGCAGGCTCCATAAAACTAGCAGGTACAAAGTCCTTAAACCCCTAATATCATTATTTTACATAGAGTTATCTACCTTCCTCTCTTTATCTACCCCACCCTAAATCCTCCAAAATACAATTATTTATGGCATATCCCCCCCCTTTGCCCATTTTTCCTATATTAAATTCCCATGGAACAAAATTTTGTGACCCCCCAATTATGTCCAAAGCTTAGATAGAAGGGATGGATCGCTTGTAAAAAAATAAAGAGATTGAAAGAATATAATGAGACTTACTTAAATCGTTTAATATTTGAAGTTATATTGCTACCTTTTGCCTTATCTTATGCATTGTTGAGGCTACATCTTTTTGTTAACTAGCTTGAGTACCACACAGGACCCAAGATTCCCACATTTCTTACATCAAATACCATGGTTTTAAACCAACCATTTTCAAGCCTTTAACCAACTTTGAAGATTCCCTTGAACACGAGGATCCCTCACCAACCTTTTCAACTTGTCCATCTTTTTCCTTGGATCCATTAGCACACAATTCTTTCATAGGGCCTGGAGTTTCATTAGATTCAATTCTCTAAATATTCTTTGTAAAATTTAGGTCATAATCACAAACCACATGACCATTAATGTGACATCTAGCACAATGGAACAACATGCCCATAATTTAGGCAATATAGCATGAGTTGGATTTTTTATAACTATTGTTTGCTTCCATAAAAGTTCTAATGTTGTTCCCTTTAGCTCAAAAAACATTCGATAACTCTAATTCTAATGGAAACCTTGAAAGCTTCATCCAAATTGGTTTTAACAATGGTCACTTTGTGTGTGGGTCAAAGCATAGACTCCATGTTTTCAATGATAAAAGGCAAGTGACCCCACGATTAGTGACCACCCGGTATCTTGTTGGCGTCAACTTTAGCCTAAAAAATAAAAGACTAACTAGTACCCTTGCATCAATAGATGGAAGGATATAATATAACAGAACAAAGGAAACCATTCAACATCCATCCACTACTTCAACAATTAGTGTTAAAAAAATCACCATGTCAAGGCTTGGTTCACTATTTCTAGCGCCTCATGTATTTTGATGTCTTCACCCATAACCAACCTTATCTTTTATTTCCTTTGTGTAACGCATCTCCTACTTTTTTCCTAGTACTGGATTGCATCCTGTCTCTTCTCATTCTTTCCTCCTTAGCACAACCTTCACCAATAATCCCTAGAGAGTTCTTCCCCACTCCGCTTCACCCTTCATTCTCACTTAACTAAACTAGGTGATGCCTCATACTGCTATCTGACACCTTATAGAAATAATTAACGGAGCTCAAGAACAAATCATCTTCATATGTACCTAATTCATTGATAGTCCAAGATTCACCAATATTGAATAAGGAAGGCGATGGATAAATGACAAGATTACGTGTGAATTTCCACCTAGCCTATTGGTAATCTTATCAAGTGGCACATTTACCCATGACTTTATTGAAGTCTTATGGGATTTGATGGTATGAGTAGATTCATAAATGAAATTTGCCTTTGCCATGTTGCATACATGAGCATGGAATTGGATATAGTTTCTAAATTTTTTGTCCAAACTTTTTATGTCCTGATGATGACTCATTGAATTTATTCTCCTTAGGATTGAAAGAATATTTAATGCCTTGATGAATACATAGGACCCTTATATGAGATCATCTAAGTAATTCAAGAACTCTTGATTCATCTACATAACCTACATAACCCTAATTCCCGTCCTCACAAAACCCTAATTCCATTATACACATTGTTATGTGCCTTAGTAAAGAAAAACCATTGAATAAACCCACTAAGAAAAAAAATGTATAACTTGTTGTATAACCCATAAAATTTACGGAGTTAGACAATTTGAAAGGACATTAACATTGAATGACTGCACGGCAACAACAAAATTACATCCCAGCAAAATCAAGATTGAGACAACTAATTATTGTAACAGAACCCATTTAACAAGTGTTTCCTTTAATATATCAAACAATTTCCTTAGTAATCCCATAGATGAATATGTTTTCATGCAGAAGAACCCAAATGAACTGTGTTCTTCTATGAAGTATTTAGCTCTTCCTAGCTATCAAGTGGGGAGTTAACCCCAAATGGGTACTTGAACCCTGTTTTTAGGTTCTTTTGGGTACGTTTTGGTTCTTTTGGGTAATTTTTGGTTCTTTTGGGTTCTCAAGGGCCACATTTTCTACAAAAAAATGCTAATTTTTAATCTTACAAAAGCTAAAAATAACAAGGGAAGGGTGGGTTCCTCCCCCCAAACCCTAATCTTTCACTTACCTCACATTATCATGCACTTAAATGGGAAAATTAGCCTCTTATTTTTACCATTATATTTCTAGTAGTGAAGGGGGAGAAACAATCTAATAGTAAAGGGAGAAAATAGTCCAGCAATGAAGGGATTTTGTTGCTATATTAATGTTTATTAAATTTATTTAGAAAATATTAATCCTTACACTTTAAATGGCCTTGTACACTTACTTTCACCAATATTGATGTTTAGGTATTTGACAGAGTTTAACTTTGTTTGTCATATATTGGCCAACCAGTAATACTTGAGATGTGGCAAACCATCCCAGACTGGAAACTAATTCTTAAAATTGCATGTACCATTCTACTTAATAATATCATAGTATTGAAAACAGTGATGGAAATAATTATATATTTTAGTGGTTTGCTCATTTCTTTTTACTTTTTGAGACATTTTGTCATTTGACCAATGTATAGACAAAACAACATTCCCACGAGCCTGTTTTTTACTGCCAAGTTTAGTTGTTCATTATTTGAAGGAGTCTTTCCCTTATCTGCCCTGAAATTCTTTTTGGATTGCTGGAGAAAGGAATCATCGATTTTTTGTGCAGAAAGATGCTTGGGAAATGGAGCAAAACGACCTTAATATGAGGTTCTTCTTATTTATTTTCAAGTCTTATTTGTTAGTTGACCTGGGTTTTGGGGTTTCAATAAGCTCAACGTTTTAGTTTGTGTTGGAAGTGCCTCGGATTCGAACCTTAATTTTGATTTGCATAATCAAGGCCTCAAACAATCGTTACTAATGAACCCAAATTGAGTTTTTTGGGGTTTTGCACAGCAAATTAATTTTTTCTGTAGGATTTGGTGTTTGATGGGTTTCTGCTGCGATTGAATGATATAGAGTTGGTCGTAGCAGAACTTTTTGTTTTTATTTTGAGCCTCACAGCAGTTTGAATCACTTGTCGAGTCTTGGATTGGAAACTGGTAATGAGATTATAGAAATTAAAGAGTATATTGGCAGAGGTTTTTGAAGATATTCCCGAGATTACATTTATATTAGCAGTGGATTTTAAATATCTTCCTGAGATTGCTTATGCTGGGTTATTGGGGTTATGAATTCCTTCATCTATTAATAACTTTGATCTTGGTGAAAGATTACGGTCATTCAAAAGAAAGGGTTTAATGTTTTGAAATGAACAATATGGGATCCAGGCACCAATTGATTTGAGTAACCTGTTGAATAGTTGATAATTGAGACTGAAGATCAGTCAAACATTTTGCAAATATTATATATGATTTCTTGAAGTAGAAGATTGGATGAGTTAGTGGGTAGCAGAGTTTGCATCAAGTGGTGAGACATATGGGTTGGTTTTTGTTTGAGAAAATGGTCGTCCATCAGGCATTTTAGCCGAGGGGCAGAGTTGGTTTCAGACATCATGGATAGCCCATTTAGATTTTTTTGAAGATTGTGCCTTTTATAGGAAAGTGCCCTTAAGACAGACCAAGATCAAGTCCAAGCCAATGCTCTGAAGGAGAAGCATCATCTTGTATTTATTTCATTGTTCATCAAGTCCAAGCTGTTTATGAGCTTTGCTAAAGAACGTCTTACATTGAACTTCTGTTCTAGAATGGACATAATGGGAAATTCTTCCAAAATCCTTACCAAACATGGCCACAGCACTGATAAAAAGACCCTTTTCATCATCAGTCCAATCTACATTGATGTCCTCGCAATTTTCTTCGAAAGAATATTGTATTTCAATATTTTCAATAGCTTCAAATGTTAAGGTATGATCAGTATCAACATTTTTCTTCCTGTGTTGAATGGAGAAACCTTTCTCCTGAATACTTTCTGATAGATCAACTCCAGTTGTAGTAACACTTGATCCTATTGCTTCACAAGAAAAAGCACCACATATCCCTGCTAAGACATCCACTGCGGCAGTGCTTTCACGGTCCAAATCAGAATTGACTGTTCTTTTGTTAGATGTGTCCATGAAAGACTGACTAGTAAATCTTCCATGATCAAAGCGCATGCCCATTAATGGCCTTCCAACATACTTTTGCAATTTATGCTGAATACTCACTGCCTGATTATTGGCATCTTTTAATACATAAATCATCAAAATACAAATCAAGCATTTTTATTAAAGATTGAACATATACTATTTCAATTTCAAAAGTTTCCAATATTTAAATAATATAATTAAGATTTATGTGTAATCAAATTTTATGCTTCTTTAAAATATTGTGTAATCAAATTTGAAATTTTAAAATATTTTGTGTAGTCAAATTTGAAAGTATTTTGGAGATGATTGGTAAGTTTGCAATATTTAAATAATATAATTATTTTTTTTATGTATAATCAAATTTTTAGTAATTATGTCTATTAGATGATATAATGACTTTTATAAAATTCTAAATCTATGTATCTCTTTAATTTCCTAAAATACACAAATGCAAAACTATCATTTTTAATATTTTTTACCAAAATGCAAATACAAATTCAAAATGTAAATTATGTCTAATATATCTACCATTTCAATTTCAAGATTTGAAATAGTTATGGACAATAAGGAAAGTGAGAAGTAACTAAAAATAATTATTGTCACCAATATAAACCTTTTGAATATAACCCAAAAGTATTAGTAATGATAAAACATTTCAAGATTTTAAATTGTTATGGACAATTAGGAGAGTGAGAAGTAACTAAAAATAATTATTGTCAATATCAACTTTTTGAACATGACCCAAAAATACTAGTAATCAATACAAAATTTTAAGTAATTTAAATTGTTAAATGATATAATGATTTTTATAAAATTCTAAATTTATGTCCCTTTAACTTACTAAAATACACAAATTCAAAACTATATTATTTTTAATATTATTTACCAAAATGAAAATGCAAATCAATCATGTCTATTATATCCAAGATTAAACGTAGCCTATTTCAATCAAAATTAAATATATACCATTTCAATTTCAAGATAGAAGAAGATTGAACATATATATCATTTCAATTTCAAGATTTAAGAAGATTGAACATATACCATTTCAATTTTAAGATTTGAAATTGAAATTGAAATTGAAATGGTTATGGAGAATAAGGAAAGTAAGAAATAAGTAAAAATAATTATTGACAACAATATAAACTTTGTGAATATGACCCAAATATACCGTTAATGAATACAAAACCTTGTAAACTTTGTGAATATGACTTTGAGTTTTAAAAATATGGTTACATATTCCCAAAAATACAAAAACCTTGTGAATATGACTTTGAATTTGAAAAATATGGTTACATATTCCCAAAAATACTATGACTTTGAGTTTTAAAAATATGGTTACATATTCCCAAAAATACTAGTAATGCAAAAATACAAAAACATTTTTGTATTTTTACTTATTAAAATAAAAAAACTTAAATTGAAAAAACATGGTTCCAACATTTATATAATAGAAAATAGTGTGTAAAAAATGTATTATTTCAATCACATTAAGCATATACCATTTCAATTTCAAGATTGAAGAAGATTGAACATATATCATTTCAATTTCAAGATTTGAAATGGATATGGACAATAAAGAAAGTGAGAAGTAACTAAAAATAATTATTGTCAACAATAACCTTATGAACATGACCCAACTAGTAACGAATACACAACCAAACCTTGTGAATATTACCTTGAGTTAAAAATATGGTTCCATATTCCCAAAAATTTGGGTAATGCAAAAATAAAAAACAACTTCACTTTATAGTTAACCATTAAAACAAAAATGACTTAAGTTTAAAAAACATGGTTCCATTTTCAATAATCTATTAACATTTATATACTTGAAAATAGTGTGTAACAAATGTATATTATTTGAAGTGAAAAGTTAAATGAGCCATCAAATAGTCCTCTCTCTATGAAAACATATCTTTTGAAATGTTCTACAAATATTCATAGAAGATTGAACATTTACCATTCAATCCAGATAAATGGCTAAAGGGCTATGGACTAGAAATAATTATTGTTAATAATATAAGCCTTCTCACCCAAAAATACTAGTAATGAATACAAAACCTTGTGAATATGACATTGAGTTTTAAAACTATGGTTCTATATTCCCCAAAATACTAGTAATGTGAAAATACAAAAACATATTAAATTTTAAAAATATACACAAAGTTAACAGTATTTGTCATTATGACCCCAAAATGCAAAAAATTAAAAAAAAAACAAATGGTTCAACTTTTATTAATCTATTAAAACCCTGTCCTTATGACCCAAAAATTCCAAATAATTGAAAGAAAAGAACAACTCGACTTTAAAAAACATGGTTCCATTTTCAATAATCTACTAACATAGTCCTGGTTCCACTTCCAATAATCTATTAACATATAGCCTCTTGGACAATGAAAAGTTAAATCAACCATCAAACAGTCAACCTGATGAAAACATATCTCGTTCTACTTTTAATAATCTAAAAGTATTTTTCCACTTTTAATAATCTATAAGTATTTTTTGAAATGGTTCGACTTTTAATAATTTAATATTTTTGCACTTTTAATAATCTAAAAAGTATCTTTTGAAATGGTTCCACTTTTAGTAATTTTATTAAAACACGTTATTATGACAAAAAAATCAAAATAATTGAAAGAAAAAAATATGGTTACATGTTCCCAAAAATACTATGACTTTGACTTTTAAAAATATGGTTACATATTCCCAAAAATACTAGTAATGCAAAAATACAAAAATTGGTTTTGCTAGTAGTAAACCATCTAACTAAGATTTCTCATTTTATTCTAGTCAATATTACTCATCGAGCATGCAATATCACCTACATCTTCATCTAGATGTTGCATTGTGTGCCAAAATAAATTGTGATAGAGCACAATTGAAAGTTTACCTCTAAGTTTTGGTATATTTTGTTTTGTGGGCTACTCATGACACTAGTCTTCAATGTACCCTATCATCGAGAGACAAATGGGAAAATGAAAAGAGTCAATTGAAGTTTGGACAATATGCTTAAAATGGATGTGATGAATCAACCAAGGAGTTAGGATGAATACCTTCCCTTAGCGTAATTTTCCTACAACAATGGTATCACTATTCTCACAAGAAACATTAATTTGAGGTATTGTATGGAAGCAAGTGTAATTCATGAATCAATAGGCACAACCTAGCAGCATTACTCACCCAAGGAAGTGGCACCCTAGAAAATTTTGAAAGTATGGTTAAGCATGTACAACAGGGTATAAATACCGTATAGGGTAGGCATGATAGCTATGTAGATCAAAAGAGGCCAAAATGAACCCTCCAAGTTCCATAAATAGTGTTTCTTAGAGTCAATCTAGAAAGAATCCCTCAACACCTAGGGAAATGGAAGAAGTTGTACTTGGATATTGTTGATATTTTGGCTTAGATGGTTGTCGTTTCTTACAAACTGCTCTTTCCCTTAGATTGTTGTCGTTTTTTATCAAAAGGGAAATGGAAACTTGGCCTTTTAGAGTGGGCATGAAAACCAAAGCATTTGAAACATAAAAAATAAAATTAAAACCATGAAAAGCAAAACATTTGAAAAAAAACATGAAAACCAAACCAAAGCATTTGAAAAACCATAAAAAAACCAAACGAAAGTGTTTGAAAAAGCATGAAAAATAAATAAAAATAAAAACATGAAACCACGTTTTTTGAAAAGCATCCAATCATTGTGTTTTGGAATGAGATGCCTATATAAACCTCTGATTTTGAATTTCCTTTGCTCCTGTACCTCTCCTCTATCACAGTTTTAGAGTCCTTTAATAGTTTCAAAGTCTCTGTGTGGTCGGTCTATGGTATATATGTGTTTGTGGTGGTCTGTATGTGTATTCAGTGGTCTGTGGTGACAAAGGAGGAGGTTAAATGTTTATGTGATTGAATTCCTCTTCCAGGAAGAACTAGAACCAAAGGCAACTCCAAGCGTTGCAAAGCTCAACCTGCAACAACTTGTCACATGTTACATCGCAAGCACCAGGTACTTTTTGAATGTCAGGAACTTTTAAACTAAGAATGAAAAATGTCTAACTCTTTCCTTTGTGTTTTGGTTCTTTAACTGTTCTAATTCAAATTCACAGGTTAGGGTTAGATATAGCCTATTTATTTTCTTTTACTGTTCTTCTCCTTGAATTCATGAGTAACAATCCTCCGCCCACTATCGTTCCCTTCCATATGTCCACCGATAGAAGGCTCTTCCCCTTCTCCACATATCTAGGACTCTCATTTTCATTGGAGATCGTTGTTACCTGAATCCTCTGTGCGCGTACTCCCCATTGATGCACAACAGCAGCTCCTCTCGCAAGCTCTGATCCCCTTCAAAAGCCCATAATTCATCGTCAGAATAAGTAATTAATAGGAAATAAATTATGTAATGGAAAAATTAACATAGAGATGTCACTAATATATGCAGAATACCTTCGAATTCCATCTATCTACCTGCAATTTTGACCAAATGAATCACTCGTCCAGTCTGATAAAGAAAGAAGAAAGAATCACTGGTAGCTTTGCTTGGTGTTGTTCATATGTCTTTGTTTCGTTTCTTCCTTAGCTTCGAAATGGATTTGTTTCATATGACTTATTTAAACCCTAAAATCACCACGCCATTGTGCTCTAACTTTACATTAATTTACCAAAGATTAAAGTAGAGAAGATTCCTCTGCGTCCTCCTCTTCGATGCGTAGCAGCATCTCTCAGACTTTTAAATGACCTTCCTTTATGTTTTGGTTATTCAATCTTATAAACTTATTCTAATTCAAATTCATTAATGTGGGTTGGATATAGCCTATTTGATCTTTTCATTTCCGGTGAGCAAGTTCCTTGGACTCCTTCACATGCCTATTGGTCACAACTTATTCAACATGAATTAGATCAATGTGTAGGACTTCATCATTATAGATTTATGTGTGGAAGCAGGGCGTGGAGGAAGGTCCATGTCTGAATCAGAGGGTAGAGTGGACCCATGGTTGAATGTTATCGCACATCTAGATCCCTAAAAGGGACTATTGATTTTGAGTGGAAGGGTTCGGTAATGATGAATACAATGTATCCTGCCATGGAAGAGATGCCTTAAGCGTGAGCCTGAGCCTGTGCATATACCTGTACCTACTAGTATAAGATGGTCTGGCCTTGACCTTTCATTATAGCATTTGTTACAAGACTCTGAAGAGATCTAATCTCTTTTGGCAATGTCCACTGTTAGAATTCCATGGAGTTAAGAGATTGAATTTCCTTTCCTCCTTCCATTCTCAGTTGCCTCCCACCTGAAGCCAATCTCCATGTCTTAATGTGGCCTTTTTAGAGAGATATCCACTTCCACTTGTCAAACCTGCAAAAAAATTTCTTGTATATTTACTTCTTCTCCTCAAAACCTGAGATTTGACACAGTTCAAACTCAAGCTTGAATTACTTTATGTGCACTAGGATCTCGTCAATGATACAGCGTAGAAAGGAAATCTCATTGGTTGTTTTTCTACTCCTCGCCCAAGATACTTTTGATTCTGTATTGATTGTTTGTGGGGAATATCTCCCAATAATTATCATACTCGACACTTCTAAAATAGCTAGTAATAGTGTTTAGGTTTGTAAGCTCATTCCCATTCCACAGGGGAGACATAATCTTAGCCTTATATTTTCATTAACAATTCCTCCTGCAGAGTGACAGTTATACCATGGCATAAGATGGTAGTTGGGAGTTTGGATTATGAAAATTGAAGAAACTGAGGCTTATATTGAATTCCATTCAGTCGCTTATGGAAATGCACAACAGGCTTTTAAAGTCAACAAGTGATGTGTTTCTTATTCATTACATAACACAACAGGCTTTTAATATTGACATTGCTCTTTTGTATAATCGCATGCCATGCTCCACCCAAGAAATACACAACTTCTAATCAAATTAGTTAATAATGAATTGAGCCAACGATTTTAAACATAATGGAGTATCATTTTCAGTGGCAGGAAGTGCATTCTCCTATATTCGAACAAAGAAGGGCCAATATTCCTAGGCGCTCCGACTTTTCTGAGATTAATACTTATTATATATAAAACTTCTATGCAAATCCGTAAACACTAAAAATACTGAATGGAAACGACTCGACTGAAATATTTGTCCCATTTTAAGGTCACTTCTTTAGTGTTTTTATGCATTGCTGTGTTATCAATATTGTTGTGTATTCATAGAGAATATTCTTAATTGTTGTGTTATCAGACTTGTTGCATACACATAGAGGATATTCTGAATGATTTACTGATTTTAACTTATTCAATCCATGTGAGATTGTTCATAACTTGACATGCATTTCTGTTTTTTGAGGTTTGTTTTATAAAACTTCATGTGCAACCTGTGGAAATGCCTAACGAAACTACAGTGAATATTATAATAGGATCCCATGTCTACGTGGAAGATCAAGATACATCCTTGGTTGATGGCGAGGTTACAAAATCCTAAGGCGATAAAGTTGAAGTTCATACTACAATGAGAAAGAAGGTAAGGATTCCAGTAGCAGTGACGAATGTCTTCTTCTTCAAATCTGTGACGACTGTCTTCTTTTTCGAATCTACATATGAGAGCAATATAAAATAAGATTCTAGAAAAATAAGCAAAAGAGCTCTCGATGTCTTAATGTGGCCTTTTTAGCAATATCTCAACTTCCACTGTCAATACTGCAACCAAAATTTCTTGGTGGCATCCTTCTTGATCAAATTTCTTGGTGGCATTTCTACTCTATGACTTCTTAAGGATTTCTTCTCTAACATGGGTATGAATGTCAACACTAACAAAACAAAAGTTGTGATTATCAAATCCAAGAAGGACACTTTCGCTAATTTTGTGTCTGACAATAACAACTTGGAGGAGGTGTCTTCTTACAAGTACCTAGGAATTGATATTCATCACAAGTTCAACTGGAACTATAGCATTAAGGAAAGGATTACTGGAGGGTGGAAAGCTTATTTTGGTCTTGAAAATAATTGTAAAGCGTCAAACCTTGTGATTTGGGATAAAAAGAAGCTCCACTTTGAAACTTTAGTCACTCATGTTATCTTGTATGGTTGTGAGGCTTGGGGTTGCAGCATCTCTCGGGAATCCTGGAGAAAGATTGAGCAAATTCAAAAGTGTTTTATAACGTGTAACCTAAAAATTGAAAGCAATACACCATATCCTATTCTCCTTATAGAAGTGGGGATTTCCCCTATCAAGTGCCTAGCTATGACTAGGCTCCTATTGTACAAACACAAAATCAATAACATGGGAAACCACTTATACTATGAAATGAGAACTCGACACAGTTCTCATTTTTCTCTCTCCTAATTTTAGGAGCTATTTTTACCTCCATTTAAAAAATGGTTGATACCAGTATCACACATTTTCATTTTAAGGCATTTTTTGGGCATTTGAATCATATTTGTCGTAAAATATTATTACTTTCTATTTTCAAGTGTGTGTTTTAGACATTTAACAAAATAACATACACTTAAAAGCAAGTTATATTGAAAAACATATACATTTTGCAATTTTTTTCTTTAAAATAAGACATTTTTATAGGAAAATTAAGACTTTTTCTTTGACAAAATTCTAAGAAATTCTAGAAAATAAAGACATTTACAACCATTTTCAACATACTTTTATAGAATTTTTGTATAAAAATGATACTATTTCATACTATATTCCAAAATGTTACGGTTCACATAAATTCATGAAAAACTATAGCATATATTTGTAAATGACATATTAAAAACAATATATATAGAGGGAAATTTTATTTCTAAAATAAAGTTTGAAATTCAAAACAGTACTAATATATCTTATCAAAAGGTTGTCAAATTCAATTCTTGTGAGAAATAATACCCATACACTAGGAAGAAGTTTGAATTTCAATATCATCTCTAAGTGTTCTTATACTCTATACAACAAGAGGAATGGGATCATACCTTTTTAACTTAATGGATTTGTAATGTCCCTCTTATACACCCTAAGAAAATTCGGGTTTCTGAATGTATGATGTACTCATTCTTCTAGTGAGGAGCTCAAGGCCAAGGCCCCGCCAGAAAAAAAATGATAAAATTAATATAGTCGAAGGTCCAAGTTGTAGGCTTAGGATCTGGCCGCAGCTTAATGATGGGAAATTGAGCCTATGAAGGCAAAGGTTAAGTTTAGGGACCTCCCATTTATTTCCATAATCAGCCCAAACTAAAACCACTATAGGCTATCCTTTAGCTGTAAGTATGTTTGAGCTAGGATGGAGGAGAGTTACCCTCTTATTGACTTCAACAGGGAAGGGTCGATTAGTCATAAATTTTATTAGGAAGAAAAAGAGAAAGAAAAACAACCAAGGAACTCAATCAAAAAGAACTTCAGGTAAATGCAAGTAGAGATGGGGGTGGGGCATTTATTTCATGCAGGTTATACATATGAGTATTATGTATAATAAGAAAAGAGACGAGCTTCATATATCAGTATATATGAAGGACATATGCATAATAATGGGGAACTATGTTATGCATGTATATTTAAATAAACATATATATANCCTCATACTTGTAGTAGAGGCTATGAGGAGAACAATTACATACATGTATACATATGTATGTTGATGGAGCACCATAATAAAATGACCTACAACTTGCAGCAAAGATTATTACAATCTGCAGCGGAGATTATTACACATAATAATATTGATGTTATGCCTATTTTGAATTCTCTTAATTATATTTTGACTGCGGATAGTCAACCGTCATCAAAATCCTGGATTTTTAGCCACTTATTTGGCAGGCGTTGTTGAATTCTCTGAAGTATACTAACCATGGACGTTGAGCTACTATTAATTACCCTGATTCCTAGCCCTTGATTTGGGGAGGCGTTGCGGAATCATCTTGATTAGGCTAACTATGACTATGGATGTTGCGCAGCCATTTATTACCCAGACTATTAGCCATGAAAAGGGGGGTGCGTTATGGAATTAGGATTTTACACCTCTGCATGGTTACTCTCAAAAGGGGGTGAGCGGCATCTCCTGGGGGGGAAACTGATACACCGCAGTTGCTAAGCGATAGACGAACCTATTGGGATCCTACACTTTCTCTTCAAGAGGTCCCGATCTACATACAGATCACGACCCCTCTCAGGCATTTAGCGGCAACAATATCCAGGTATACGCTTGACCTGTGCGGGTTTTCACAAAGCATAGGATATATATATCTATGCGCTGAATGTTAAGGGTAAAATGTGAATGTTTTTCTCTTACTGAAAGTTACGCATGCTGTCATCATACTTGTTGAGCGAAATTTCCAAGGTAAGGGAGTTGGTCGAATAGTTTCATGGCTGTCTCGTCCTTCTTAGATGAACGCATAGTGGCCTTCTCTGTATAAGACAGCCATGCTGTTAATACCTTCTTTTCACTGAGTTGTTTTCCCATTATCCCTGACAGCACGGTATGCATGTTCATCGTGAGATTAATGACAACCACACATGGGTTTTTGGTGTTTTCACAAACTGTCTTGTGTCAGGTTCGCGGACAGTCAATTCATGAACCTTGGATCTTCAAACCTTTAGGGCTCGATTTTTTCTCTGTATGAAGAAAACTTGGTATTGGTTACAGCGTAGGGATAAAGACCTGTAAGTTAAACCCAACTGCGCTTTGGAGAGAGCCGCGAGCGTACTGTTTGGAGTATGCGTTTTGCTTCCCTTTTCGAGAAAACGTGGCAATGTATTTTGGTTTGGAGGTAAGCTACAGGCCGTAGCGTGTCAGGATCTGAAGAAAATCGCATGGGTAATAGACCTCTACAAATTCAGAGAATGGTGGATACGATTTCATGTTCTCCATCGTTGCGGTGAGTAGGGATTTGGTTTTTGGGTTTTATTTATGATAGACTAGAAAAATTTGTGTTGAAATGGGCTGCCAACACAGGTGGAACTTAAAGCGTACATTGTACGTATATATATATATATATATATATATATATATA